>JACAXG010000281.1:268296-309225 GCA_018881555.1 Amblyornis subalaris | reverse complement strand
TAACAACCAATAATGCATCGAGTATAACAGAACTTTCCAGAGGTCAAGGTGGGGCATAAACTTAACTGACAGTCTCTCTCTAACTTAACCATGGTGGGGAGGGGGAGAGAGAGAGTGTGGGAGGGAGACAGGGTGGTCCTCAAACACCAGTCCCCTCCTCCGACTCCTCCTCCCAAGAGGAGGGATCAGCATCGGAGATGGGGTCTTCAATGCCAGCCATGGCAATTTGTGGAGACTGACCCACCACACCTCCCCTGTTTTTATTAATTAAATTAAGGAAATGAAGATATACAAAACGCTTTACCAAGAAAAACATAAGTGAGAGTAATAAAATGATCAGAATGACCAAACCGATGTCGCAAACGATAGATGCCCCCCATTCTGTCAAGCCTGCTTCATGGAATAGTTGTTTGAGCCATCCTCCTGATGCCTTTGCCACTGCCCTGGTAAGATGTGTCACCGTCTGGATTGTTGAATTGAGGGCCTCCTGCATCCAGTCTTCAGTCTCCGAGGTCATATCTTTGATTAAGCTCCTCATATCTTTCAGTGCTGCATGAATGCTCTTGGACTTTGAGGATAAGTTGAAGCAGCACATTCCCTTAAAATCTTCGCAGCCGTGACCATGCACAAGCAGGAGGAAGTTGATGGCCGCCCAGTTTTGGAGGGTGGCCCGTCTGGTTATTTCCTCCTCTTCTAGGAGGTCACTCAGGGCTCTAGATGTTAAGTTCGCCTGTCTCGTGACCCAACATTCTAGGTGGCCCAGCTCACCTAGGGCCTTGGCTGCAGCTACCCACAGTAGAAAAATGGATACTGCAACCTTTTTCGATCTAGACCAATGGTAGATATTTGGATCACAGTCCTCTGCCAATTGTTCTGCACCCCTTTTTCTTAATTTTGATTTCCGCCAAATTGGAATTTGGGTCATGTTGGTTGAGAACAGGGATAGACGCCCCAGGGTGCAAGGACCTCCCACAAGCTGAGAGGGAATACCTGTGCAGGCTCAATTTCCGCAAACCAAGAATATTGCTCTGTCTAATTTGAGTAGGTTTGAATAATATTCGTCCCTTGTGGAGGGCATATTTACATCATTCAATGTGTGACACCAATTGTTTGAAATAGTTTCCCGATAGGGTTTTATGTATTTGTATATCTTTTTATCATGGTAATATCCATTGGGGTTAAAATTAAAATGAACGCAGTTTAAGGAATAGGAGGAGCCAATTAGTTCGAATTCTTGAGGTTCATGATCTAATTTAGGCCATTTAGCAACCCATGCGCTCCACAAGGCTAGGGGATTTGTCACGGGGAGACTTAGACATTCTCCGCTAGGGGAATGACAATTTGATCCTTGTACGCCAATTCTAATTCTCCTGCCTGCATTTACCTCCTTTTGAATGTCCAGTAAGCTTTTTGGGTATTCAGTGGGCCTTAAGGGTATTCCCACCAGACTCGTCGACAATGGGTCCCCTCACTGCTGCAGATGACAAGCACATTTGGTCTTGCTTCAGTGCGTGGGCTAAAGTAACCCAAATGTTCTTCTTTGGCTGCGATATGATCCATGGGGCAACTGGCTTGAAGGTGGCAATCAGGCATAGCAGTGGCAGGGCCCGAAGCGTAAAAGGGGTCATCTTGGAACTGAAAGACACAAAACAGATATTAATAACTTATATTGGGGAAGGGTTGTTTGGGAACAAGGGATTAGGAAAGGTCCGCGAAAAGGGGACGGGCAAGGAAAGGGCTAGAGGGTGGAGAATGCGGAGAACTGGTGTCAAGGGGACGGAACTCTGGCTTGACATCACTGGCTTCTGGATCTTCTTGCTCGGGATGGTCTTCTTCTGGGTCTTCCTTCTTCTTCCTCTGTCTGCATGCTGTCTCACGAGCTCCTTGGTTGGATCTTTGTCGTGCTGGGTTCTGGTCTTTAATGAATGGTTTGATGAACTTCCCTGGCAGCCACCTTGGCCCCCAGGGGTGGAAATGCACCCATATCCCCTCCCCCAGGTGACTAAGGGGAAAGGGCCCATGATTTTTAGGGAATCAGGTTCTTTTATCAAAACCAGAGGATGCTCCTTCAACCTAGCTCTGGTGGAATTATGGAAATGACGGAGAACCGGAGGGTCCGGCTCTCTGTCTGAGCAATTTAGGAAGTTGAGAGTGAGGAGCGCCCTAGCGAGGGGAACTGTAGGGGTCTCCACCTCAACTCCCCCTTTTTGTTGAAGGAGCATTCTCTTAAGTGACTGACGGGTTCTCTCCATCAGGGCCTGACCCGTAGCAGAATGAGGTATTCCGGTGATGTGGGAGATACCCCATTCCTGGAAAAAATTCCGCAACTGCTCCGAGGTGTATGCTGGAGCGTTGTCCATTTTTATCTCTCTGGGGATACCTAGGACGGCAAAGGCTTAGATTAGGTGTGATATAATGTCCTTTGCCTTTTCTCCTGTACGTGCAGAGGCATAAACAGCACCAGAGAACGTGTCCACAGACACGTGTACGTATTTTTGGTGGCCGAATTCAACGATGTGGGTAACATCCATTTGCCATAGTTCCCCACTGCCAAGCCCTCGAGGGTTGACTCCCGACCCTAAGGAGGGGAGTTGAAGGGGTTGACAGCTGGGACAGGCTGCCACAATGGCTCTTGCTTGGTCCCTTTTTAACCCGAACATGCGGACAAGGCCTGGAACATTTTGATGGAAGAGTGCATGGCTCAACCTGGCCTGCTGGAAGACATCAGGCAGGTTGGCAACATGCATCGGCGCTGCCAGAGCATCTGCCCTCCTATTCCCTTCCGCGATGAAACCCGGAAGGTCAGTGTGGGACCTGACGTGCATAACAAAATAGCATTGCTTCTGGTGGGCAATAAGCTGGATAAGCTTCGAAAGCAAGATGTTAATTTTGGGGTTGCTGGACTCCGTGAGCCAAGCGCCCTCTGCCCTGGAGACTATTCCGGCCACATACGCTGAATCTGTTACCAGATTAAACAGTTCTGGGAACCTATCAAATGCCCTAACGACGGCTGCCAGTTCCGCTACCTGTGGCAAACCCTTAACAACTTCCACATCATCCACCCACTGTTGTGTGGTGGGGTCCAACCAATGGATAATGGACTTGCCTGAAGGACTGGAACTGTCAGGAAAAAGTGTTAAGGCTTTGAGGGGTTCTCTGCTAAGAATCGATCTTGAAGCAATTTTAGGTCCAAATTAAACATCTTATGTTTCGGATAGTGAACGGACAACTGACCGGAATAGCAATCCAGTGCATACTGGAGTTCAGCGTTGTTTTGCAACACAAATTCCATTGAGCCAATCGTAATCTCTGGTATATATATGCGTGAAAAGTCGCACCCTGCTAGGGTGGCGAGACGGGACCTTGCTCTACAAATGAGCTGCACTATCCGTTCCTGTGGCGTAACGATGACTTTGGTGGGACGAAAGGGTAGAAAGACCCATTCAATGAGAAGGAGGGAATCCTTCTGGGTCTCATCCCACTGATGGATGATCCCATAATAATGGGGGTTGTTTCCTAGTATTGCCAATTGAAAGGATAATTTCGGGTCAAATCTATGTGTCTGTTTGTTCTCTAATGCTGCCTGAATGGTGGCGATTGCCTCCTTGGCTTCGGGAGTTAGTGTCCTAGGTGCCGTGATGTCAGTACCTCCCTGAAGGAGATTATATAGGGGACCCAGGTCCTCGGAACGAATCCCCAAATAGGGCCTAATCCAATTTATGGAGCCGCATAATTTCATTAACTCGTGTAAGTTTTTTGGAGTGTCAATTATTTTAATTTGCTGGAGATTAATGGTAGTGTCTCGAATTTTCATTCCAAGAAATTTCCAAGGTGCCGTTCTTTGGACTTTGGAGTCTTGTATTTCCATACCATAGCTCTCTAAGGCCCCCACAACCTTAGAGAGGGTCCACTCCAGATAACGCTGATTGGAAGCGCAGATCAGTGTATCGTCCATGTAATGGACGATAATTGCATTAGAAGCCAAACTCCGGAGGGGGACAGAATTTGTGCGACATACCATCGGCAGATGGTGGGAGAGTTCTTCATCCCCTGGGGGAGCACCCGCCAATGGAAGCGCCGGTTGGGCTCTCTTCGATTAACTGCTGGAACTGAAAAAGCAAACCTTGGGGCATCATCCGGGTGTAGGTGGATTTGGAAGAAGCAGTCCTTGATATCAATGACCACTAACTTCCAATTCCGCGGGAGCATCGAAGGAGAAGGCAATCCATGCTGCAGGGGGCCCATGTCCACAATGACCTTGTTAATTTCGCGGAGGTCGTGAAGGAGCCTCCACCTGTCCTTCCCCAGCTTCTGAATAACAAAAACAGGGGAATTCCAGGGGCTGGTTGAGGGAACAATGTTCCCCTTTGCCAGTTGCTGATTCACGAGCTCGTTGAGCGCCTTCGGTTTTTCTCCATGTAGGGGCCACTGGTCAACCCAAACCGGGGTGTCCATGGTCCAATTCAAGGCTTGAGTCGGGTGCTCCACAGTGGCCCCGACTAAAAATCCCGAACCTTAGGTGCCAGTTCTATTCCGGTACCCCACTGGGACATCACATCCCTGCCCCACAGATTGAACCCCAAATTGATGACAAATGGGCATATCGATGTGATACGTCTGTCGGGTCCTTCGATTTGAATAACTCTTTGCTTCGCTCCGCCGGAATGTATCCACCCACCCCACAGATGGTACTGACAACGGATTGCTTTGCCCACAATGACGGCCAATAGAATGACAATATGACCGTCACGTCTGCCCCTGTGTCCAACATCCCTGTTAAGGAGATGTCCGAGCCACGGCTCGAGAGTCGGCAACTAACAACTGGTCTTTCATTTCCAATCTCTTCAGCCCAAAAAACAGTTGGAATGACTGAGGATAGGTCTTGGGAGGAACACTCGACCACCCTCATGAGGGCCTGATCTCCAGGGAGATAAAACGGTGGGTTAACACACGCCAGCTTCAATGGAAAGAGCCCATCATCGGTTGTTTTGATAAAAGCGGGCACTATTTCCAACTTTCTATGAGCACAGGTGTCAGGCAAGACCAGCACAAACTTTCCTTTAACAGGTGTTCGGAGCTCAATAACTTGGAAGTCCAGTCCAGTAAACCACATAGGTTTTATTGTCACAGCCAGGTTCTTTGGTGAGTCCGATGGTGTGGTGGACGTCCTCTTCTCACTGCGACGTGTGTCCGCCTCTCCACGTTGCTGCTCTAGTTTTCTGCATTTGCAGAAGGGATAGGGGGAGTAGGAACAGAGGAAAAGGACGCAATAGGAGCAAGGGGGATTAGGGGTAGGTATTAGCTGGTGGGGTTGCTGGGGGATGTTACTATAATTGCGAGGGTTTGGCCTGACACGGCAGTTGCGTGCATAGTGGCCCTTTTTCCCGCATCTCAGGCATGTTACCTCTCGCATGTCTACTGCATTTATGCTAGGTTCCCGGGATGGTTTCCGGGAGGGAGGCCTAATGGACAACCTCCTCCAACACGCTTCTACCATTTGATCCACAGTCGGTGGAGGATCGTGCAGCAGTGAAAGGATAACATCCCTGTCTGCCTCATTTGAACCGGTCTTTACTAATTCAACAAGCATTTTGTCGCACACTGTGGGGTCCTCTATCTGCTTTCTCAAAGCAGTCCTAAGTTTCTCTACGAACAACATGATTGATTCATATGGACCTTGATAGATGTTTGTATATGACACAGCA
This sequence comes from Amblyornis subalaris, assembly GCA_018881555.1. Lineage (NCBI taxonomy): Eukaryota > Metazoa > Chordata > Aves > Passeriformes > Ptilonorhynchidae > Amblyornis > Amblyornis subalaris. The sequence continues at coordinate 303,520 of JACAXG010000281.1, read as the reverse complement.
GGCATATCAAAAGAGGATAAGCTGAATAAAACTTTCTGCGGCACCAGCCACGGAGACTAGGATGTCCTGGGGAATGCGGTCAGCTTGGACCTGAGGTTTTGAGTAGTCTCCTTGCCCTGCTAGTAAATCTAAAGATAATTGCATCCTAGATGTACTGGGGAGCACAGGGAGCATTTCTCTTAGTTGGCACTTCCACCCTCTCTCCCACACCTCATATTCAGTGACTGTCAACAAACATGTCACTATTTTCTTTATATCTTCTGGCACCAAAATGCCAGTGGTGAGAGTAGCATGGAGCATGTTTTTATAAAATTCACTTTCCCTGGAAAATTCTTTCTGAGCTTTCATGAGTTCTTTAATTGTGCTCAGACTTACAGGCTCCCATGTGGGGTTAAGTCTATTGGTATAAGTAACCGGCGCTGCAAATAGGAGTTCAAGATGTTCTTCTATAGCCTGCTTTTCAGGCCTACTTCTGGGTGTGGGGTCATAGGGATAAAGGGAGGGACCATGGGAACCAGAAGTACCACTTGCAAGGGGAGGGTCAGGGGCRGAAGGGGTGGAGCCAGGAGCGTGGGAACCAGAAATCGGAGATATGTGGGTGGAGTCAAAGGGATTACATAAGGGGGTGGAGTTTGAGGGATGTGGGAGGAGAAAAGGGTTGTTAGGTAGAGAACCGCCCACCGCCTCCGAGACCACCCACTGGGTTGGGTTAGGGAAATAGGTAGGAGGGGCAGGGTTTACATCATTAAGGGAAGGGGTGAAGCCTCCTTTGAGGCGGGAAAGGGAATTCTGGGATGAAGAAAGTTGGGGGATGGGGGCCATGTGGTCGGCTCCATTTTCCAGACTTAACTGGCTGCCACCGCCATTTTGAGCATTATGAAGACCTCGTGAAAAACGAGCTTTGGGTTTAACAACTGGGGAAGTGGGATCAGGGAAAGGTTTTTTAGGAGTGCCTGGAGTAGGGTGGCCAGCCCTATCCACGGCAGGGTTAGAAAGAGGGGATCATCAGGGAGTAGGCGACAACTCTGAGCCTTTAAGCTTTTCATGACGCCCTTACCCTCTATTGAAGGATTTGGGGAACGGGAAGGTTGGGGAGTGGGTAAAGGGGATCGGGTAGCAACTGGGGATTTAAATTTTTCCTTTCTTTTTTGATCTTTTTCTTTTACCAAAACTCTTTTAATCACAGCCAGTAATGCAAAATACTCAGATACTGACCAGCCACCCCTGCTTTGAACCTCTATAAGTTTTTGTTCTACCTTTTCCCAGAATTTTATGTCTTTTCCATCCTTCACCGTCATATTTTTAAACACCCATCTCACTAATTTCTTCAGGAGGCTCTTAGAAAATCTAATCTTATTTGACTCTAAAGGGATTCGAACTTGGAGATAAAACTCCCTTTGCTCCAACGATAATTTGTTACCCATTGCAGTTGGAGCAAACCCACCCTTGACACTTGCAAAATACTTAAATTCATATAACAGAGAGGGGCAAAATACTCTTTTAAGAGTATTCTTCGGGCGTCCAACCCCTGGGAACCAAATCTTCAGGAGTCCAACCCCTGGTATCCAAATCTTCAGGAGTCCAACCTCTGGTATCCCAAAATTACAACTGAAGGAAGGGGATACTCACTTTTCCTTCCGCCATCAACTGATACACTTATTCAAGACCTCTCATTGTTGGTAATGTTTTGGAACTATTTAGTTTTCTATTGTTTCTAAGAAGATGGGGTTTGCAGGCAGCAATTGGAACCTAAGCAACATGTTACTTCGTGATGTTACAGATGAGAGGAATGTAATCATCAAGTCAATTACCTGGGATTATATTATGACATTTAGAAATGTTGATTCACTTGTTAATCTGCTTTCAAATTTAAAGTACAAAATTTTCTTTTTGGGTGGAAGGTGTTTTAAAACAACATGGCCATGTACATTTACATGCTTATTACTACTTCTTTTTTTTTTTTTCTATCTATCTATTTATCTACCTATCTCACTTTTTTTAATTCAGTGTGCATGTGTATTTGGCTTAGTAACCACTGAATCACAGCATCAATTAGGTTTGAAAATACCTCTGAGATCAGAGTCCAACCTATGACCAAACACTGCTGTGTCAACGAGACCATGACAATGAGGGCCACATCCAGTCTTTCCTTAAGCACTTCCGGGGACAGTGACTCCACTGCCTCTCTGGCCAGCCTGTTCCAGCCCATCTAGTCACCACTTCTATGAGAAATACTTCCCAATGTCCAACCTGTACCTCCCCTGAAGGAGTTTACGACAATGTGCTCTGGTCTTGTCCCTGGGTACCTGGAGAAGGAACAAATGTCCACTTGGCTACAATCTCATTTCAGGTAGTTGTAGAGGGTGATAAGGTCACCTTTGAGCCTCCTTCTCTCTAGGCTAAACAACCCCAGCTCCCTCAGCCACTCCTTACATGACTTGTGCTCCAGACCCTTTACCAGGCTTGTTGCCCTCCTCTGAACATACACCGGCACCTCAATGTCTTTCTTGTAGTAAGGGACCCAGAACTGGACACAGGACTTGAGATGCGTTTAATATCTTTATTGATGAGCTGGATGAGGGGACTGAGTCTACCATCAACAAATTTGCAGATGACACCAAGTTGGGTGTAAGTGTTGATCTGTTGGAGGGTAGGAGGGCTCTGCAGAGAGACCTGGACAGGCTGGATAGATGGGCCCAATCCAACAATATGAGGTTTAAGAAGTCCAAGTGCCGGGTCCTAGACTTTGGCCACAACAACCCCCTGCAGCAGTACAGGCTGGGGACAGAGTGGCTGGAGAACGGCCAGGCAGAGAGGGATCTGGGCATACTGGTCAACAGCCGACTGAACATGAGCCAGCAGTGTGCCCACATGGCCAAGACAGCCAATGGCATCCTGGCCTGTATCAGGAATAGTGTGGCCAGCAGAACGAGGGAGGTGATTCTTCCCCTGTGCTCAGCACTGGTGAGGCTGCACCTTGAGTGCTGTGTCCAGTTCTAGGCCCCTCATTTTAGGAGCAATGTTGAGACACTTGAACATGTCCAGAGAAGGGCATCAAGGCTGGTAAAGGGTCTGGATCACAAGCTGTAGGAGGAGTGGCTGAGGGAGCTGGGGTTGTTTAGCCTGGAAAACAGGAGGCTCAGAGGAGACCTTGTCACTCTCTACAACTCCCTGAAAAGTGGTTGTAGCCAGGTGGGAGCTGGTCTCTTCTTCCAGGCAACCAGCAACAGGACAGGAGGACACAGTCTTAAGCTGTGCCAGGGGAAGTTTAGGCTAGACATTACAAAAAAATTCTTCACAGAAAGGGTGACTGGGCATTGGAATGGGCTGCCCAGGGAGGTGGTGGAGTCACTGTCCCTGAAGGTGTTTAAAAAAGGACTGGATGTGGCAGTCAGTGCCATGGTTTAGTTGATAGGGTGATCTTAGGTAATAGGTTGGACTTGATGATCTCAAAGTCTTTTCCAATCTAATCAATTCGGTGATTCTGATTCTGTGTGGCCCCAGCAGTGCCCGGTACAGGAGGACAATCAGTGCCCTGGTCCTACTGGTCACACTGTTTCTGACCCAAGACAGATTGCTGTTGGCCTTCACCTGGGGACACACTACTTCATGTTCAGCCACTGTCAATCAGCACCCCCAGGTCATTTTCCACTGTGCAGCTTTCCAGCCACTCTGTCCCCAGCCTGTAGTGCTGCATCTTTTTGTTATGACCAAAGTTCAAGACCCTACACTTTGCCATGTTGAAGCTCACACTGTTGACCTGGGCCCATCTGTCCAGCCTGTCCAGATCCCTCTGCAGAGCCTTCCCACAATCCAGCAGATCAGCACTCAGTATTGGGTCTGACTGAGGTAGAGTTCAGCAGCCCTCCCAGTGCTGTGCTTTGCACTGGGAGCTGGAAGGGTGTTGATAACACAGCAGTGTTTTGGCTACTGCTGAGCAGCGCTGTCCCTCTAACACTGCTTCCCCCATCAAGAGGTTGGGAGTGGGCAAGATCCTGGGAGGGGACACAACCAGGCCAGCTGACCCAAGTTAACCAAAGGGATATTCCATACCATATGATGTCAGCTCAGATATAAAAGCTAAGGGAGAGAGGAGGAACAGGGGGGCATCCATTATTCTGTAATGTTTGCCTTCCAGAGCAACCACTATGCATGCTGAGGCCCTGCTCCCCAGGAGGTGTCCGAACATCGCTCGCTGATGGGAAGTAGAGATTGACCTTTTTCCTTTTTGCTTATGCGCACGCAGATTTTTGCTTGTTTTGTTCTATGGCTTTAATAAAACTGCCTTATCTCAACCCACTGGTTATTTTTCATCTTATTCTTGCCCCTATCCCACTGGGAAAGGGAGTAATAGAGTGGCTTAGTGGGCATCTGTCACCCAGCCAAGGTCAAACCACTACCCCACCCAACTTGGTGTCGTCTGTAAATTTGGTAAGGGTAGACTCAATCCCCTCATCCAGATCATCAATATAGATATTAAAGAAGACAACGTCTCTGTTACACAGTTAAGTCACAGTTCTTTAGGTGTTTGAATTGATTATGGACTGTCTTTCTCATGTGGCAATTTTTCTTTTTCCTGGGTAAATAGCTTCTGATTTCTCTCTCTATGTGTTTCTTCTGTAACAGGAATAGCTGAGTGATGTATAGCTTATATTTATACTTATCCCTTTTTCTTACTGTTTTTTTAAACCTGTGTCATCTGAATTGAGCTGAAGCCAAGAGCTAGTGTGTGTGGTGAATGCATGGGTTGCTTGTGGTACGTTCTTGTGACATAGTGACTATTATGGGGAAGGTGAAAGGAAGTGAAAAGTGGTGTAAGAGAAGCTGTAGCTTGGTATTTTCTCCGTGTCTTTTCCACACTGTATGTTTTCTTTTCTTGGCCTGAGAAAGATTGACTACCTCTGCAATATAAATTTTAATCATGAATATGTTGGTAATCTATTAAACTTTGCTTTCTGGAGTGCAGCTCTATCTATACTTTGCCAGCAGTCATTTATCTTCTTCTTAGTTCAAAAATATAGTATTCTTTATTGCTCTGAATGTGACTGCTAGGGAAATGAACGTAAAGATGTAGAAGCAGTGAAGAGCTATGACTTTATGTGTTTCTAGTGTTTCTTTACATGGCCAAATAAGTTAATTAAATGTTTCAGTTACCTGCAATATGATCAAAATGATAATTCATTTCTCATAGTACAAAAGTGATACGGCAATTCCCCTCCCACTTGAGGTCTCAGTAATAGTACATGGTTTCCGTGTAATGTGACAAACATGAAATGTTCTACTTGCCAGCATTATAGAAAGGTCTTAACTATTTCAGTCTTGTTCAGGTTTTTAAAATTTTAATAGTTCCCCACATCATTAGAGAATTATAACTGTTAAAAAGAGTTTGGTTGATCTACATGGCTTGTTTTAAAATTGCCAGTGGTAAGAAGGTATGTTATAGAATCATTGAATACCTTAGACTGGAAATTTCAACCCTACTGCCATGGGCAGGGACAACTTCCACTAGACCAGGTTGCTCAGGGCAACCTGTTCTTGAACACTTTCAGGGATGGGGCATCCACAACTTCTCTGGGCAACTTGTTCCAGTACTTTACTACCCTCTGAGTAAGGAATGTCTTCCTCACATCTAACCTAAATCTCCGATTTTTTAGTTTAAAACCATTTCCCGTTTTCCTATCACTACATGCCCATGTAAAAGGTCACTCTTTTTTTTTATAAGCCCCGTTTATGTACTTGGAGCCTTTTATATGGTCTCCCCAGAGCCTTCTCTTCTCCAGGCCAAATAACACCAGATCTCTCACACTTCATGGCCCTCCCCTGGACCCACTTCAAGAGGTCCACATCTTTCTTCTGCTGAGGTCCCCAGAGCTGGACACAACACTCCAAGCGGGGTCTCATGAAGACAGAATAGATGGGGAGAATCACTACTATTTCAATGCAGCCCAGGATGTGACTGGTTTTCTGGCTGTGGTCGCACACAGTTAGCTCCTGTCCAGCTCCTATTCATGACAGCCCTCAAGTCCTTCTCCACAAGGCTGCTCTCAATGAGTTCTCCCAAACTACTTGTGTCCAGGATTAGCCCAACCCAGGTGTAGTACCTTGCATTGGGACCCGTTGAAGTTCACTAGGTTTTTGTGGGCCAACTCCTGAGCTTGTCAGGTCCCTCTGGATAGTATCCTGTCCTTTTGTTTTGTCAGGTGCATTGCTCAGCTTCATGTCATCTGCAAACTTGCAGAGGCTGCATTCAATCCCACTGGCTGTGTCATTGATGAAGATATTCAAGAACAGTGGTCCCACACCTGAGCGGTGAGGGACGCTGCTTGCCACTGTTCTCTACCTGGACGTAGAACCATTGGACTCTCTGCCTGAGTCCATCCAGACAACTCCTCACTCCCTGAAGGTTTACCCTTCAGATCAATCTCTCTCCTATTTGGAGATAAAGGTGGCATGTGGGAACATATCAAAGACCTTACAGAAGCCAAGGTAGATGATATTGGTCAGTCTTTCCCGGTCAACCATTGTAGTCCCTCCAACATAGGAGACCACCAGGGGTGGTCACGCACAATTTGCCTTTGGTGAAACTGTTCTGGCTGTCTTGGGTCATCACCTTGTAATTGAATGTGTCTTGACCTTACCTCTATGAGGATCTGCTCCATGATCTTCCCAAGCACTGATGTGAGGCTCACCAGTCTGTAGTTCCCTGCGTCTTTTCTTCCCTTTTCAAAATTAGGAAAAATGTTTCCCTTTTTCCAGTCACCAGGAACTTCATCTGACCACCACGGCTTTTCAAATATGAAGGAGAGCCACCTGGCAATAACATCAGCCAGTTCCCTAAGGATGCAGGGGTAAATCTCGTCAGGCCCTGCAGATTTGTGGCTATTCTGTTTCATCAAGCAGTTTCAATGCAATTTTATTTCAGGCTTTTCTGATATTGTCTGAGTCTTTCGTAGTCAATGCTGTGTCACACTATGGTAAAGAGAACAGCTAAGAATGACCTGAAGAATTCAAAGGAATTTTAAAGAGTTAGGTTTCTGACTTAAAAAGCTCTCTTTTTATAGTGTTGCTCTACTTTAATGTCAGATTCATGCAGCTCTGACATGATGTTTTATGTATATGTATATGTGTGTAAATATATATATATGTGCCACTACATGAATATGTATATTGAATATATATGAATATGACATAACTATTGCTTAATAGTTATGTCAATCTAATTTTCAGAGTAAATCTCAGAGGGCTATTTGAGCAATAAATTAAGTTAAACCAACGCAAATTAATGTACAGTTTTGCATGTTCTTTAATGATTGTGATGAAGGAAGCATCTTTCTAATTGCCGTGGACTTGCCTGTGCTGATCAAAAATCACAGTCTTCTCCCTGGGTGGTGAAAAAAGCCTATATAGCATCACATAAATTTTAAAACTTCATTTTTTACTTTCATAATTTTTATTGTGAGAAAGGAAATGTCGGGAAAAGAAAAGATCTTTAAAGAAAGAAATCAACATCTCACTGTAGTTCTCTCCATTTATATGGAAACAAATCAGCACATGTTTCTGAGGCAGACACGTAATATATGTATATATATACATATGATACATATATAATACAAAGATATAATACATAATATATATACACAATAAATTATATATTGTATACAATATTACATATTGAATATATTTTATATATTATATATACATAAAATATACATCTATATAATGTATATATACTTGTATGTAAGATTGTAGGTGTCTTGGTTTGAGACAAATTAGGAGAGAAATGTCCTGACTAGGGGCATCTCCTCTGCAGATGGTAGGATTCGGAAACTCCTTCCCCCCACTTTAGGAATTTCTCAGAGGAAAGTGAAAAAAACCTGTTTATTTAACAAGCAGGGTGCGCAGAGGCACCAGGGAAAGAAAGAAAAAAAAAAAGAATAATGTTAGATAATAAACCTCTCGTGGTGGAGAAGACCTGGGTAGATTCAGAGTCCTTTCTGCAGGTGTGGCTCTGCTCTCTCTGAAACTGGGGTGCGACGTGGGCCCCTCTGGGCCGTGATGTAAGGCCTCCAGGTGATGGTGTTCTGGACCAGAGCTCAGCTGAACAGTTCCAGAGGAAGGAGAAAAAAACCACAGACCCAGGAAAACTTTCTTGCCTCAGCTAGCAGGCTAGCTAAAAAGCAAAAAATGTTTAACTCTCAATCTCTCTCCTGAGAAACAGAGCCGAGAGCTGGCTAAAAAAAACGTGCTCCCTTCCGCACTGCAGCAGCGATGAGAATGTGGGTGAGGGGGAGGGAGTGTGTGTGTTCTTGAAACCAAACTGTGCTGAAGAATTCGCCTGGCTTAAAGAGACAGGATTCATGCCTGGCATAGAGCAGGTGGTAGGGGAAACAGCATCATAAACTCACCCCAAGACAGTAGGTCACACCCCAAAAAGTATTTTTCCTTACTTTTAAAGCTATATAATAAATAAAATCTGTTCAAGTGATGTTAGCTGATGTCCTTTCTGAGGTTTCCTATTATTAGTACAGTAGACACTCAAAACTTGTTCAACTGACATGGTCAATTCTTGCGTTCAGCATTGAACCCAACACTTTTCTCCCAGCAACACATACAATAAAATGACTTGTGATACCGTGAAAGGCTTAAACAATGTGAGATTCTTGCCTATAACAGAAATGTCTTTCTTATGATTCTGTGACAGAGAATTGCTGATGAGAATAATTTGCACTGACAGGAATTGCCTTGTTTCAAGATAGTATGACTTAGGCTATAAATCACAGATAACAAAGGAGTGACAGATTGCTTAGGGTTTTGTTCAGATCTTTCTTCCATTTAAATTATGGTAACTGCCACTTTTTTTTACCTTTAAATGAGCTGAACACTGAGTAAATTGGAAATCATGACCAAGTAACGTTTTCAGTTCTTTCACATCTTTCACTGTTAACTTTGTGGAGCCTTCATTTTAAGCATAAAGGGTAATATGTAAGCCTTTTGTCACTTGCACGTGTGAGATTGTTGTGTGTTTAAAATCATTCTCTTAATAGCATTTTGGGAACTTTTCGATTGGTTTTTTTGGTGGTGGTGGGCGGTTCTTTTAGATCATTTTGTAAACTCTGCCCTTTTAAATCTGGTGTCATTTAAAGCTAATATACACACTTCAGCAAAGAAACATGTACAGTTGGTTAAGGGAAGCAGGGGTTTTCAGTCTGGAAGCATGGGGTTTTGCCCGACACAGAGTTTCTTCTTCACCTTTAGTCCAGTGTAGCTGGGAAATATAAAATCATCCACATTCTTTTTTTCAGTCCCTGGAAAATTGCCTCCATGTACTCAGCAGTCCACTTCGGATCTCCTCTAAGAATTTTAGATTGTAACTATTTTGGAGAAATCATCTTGTTCTGTAGTGCTGCTGATGGAACACCTCTACAGAATCCAGCTGTGTTTCCTTGAAGAAACTACTGGGCTTTACCCATATTACATCACTCCACACAGAAAGCTGAGAAACAAGTTAAAAGTATACAGAATCATATCTCCAAAAGTAATAAACTGGGGATAGGAGCAAATGTAAGTGTTTATGCCAATTTCCAATACCTTCCCACACTGATTAGCCATTTTGCAAAGAAGGATTCAAAACACAATATAAAATTAGTGGCAGCAATGAGGTCTAGGTATGCTGCATTTATTACAGAACACATTTTTAAAATGAAAATTAATTTATTTTCTTTCTTATGACCTTTGACTAATGTACAGCTGTCTCTACCCTCTTTCAGAATGAAGCATTTTTGTCTCTGTTAGATACAACAAACACTGCTGCAAGACCTAGGTGTCATTCACACATGGCCTTTAAGAGTAAAATCATCCTCTGGAGATGAAAATCTGATAAGACTGGCTAAAGATGTATAGTAATTTCGGTGGAAATGGATTTTAGAGTGTTCTTTGACTTCTGTTTCTTTCCTTTTGTTTCCATGATTGCCTGATATACTCGTCAGCATATAAATTCACTCTCAGATTCTTTTATTTTCAGGTGAAAACCAAAAAATTTAACAAGTCTTCCCTCCCTCCCCAGGAATGGGATCATGGGTTTTGCTTGTAATGACAGTAGCAGGGGCATATAAGAGGCTTGTAAGACACCACAGTTTATCCTACAGAAGAATTACTATTTTATCATGATATGGGATGATAACTGATAAAAACATGTCCAATCAATGGACGACAGGTTTAATCTGAAGCGTTTGCTTAATGGCTCATATTAACATTCTTGGCCCTCTACTATGTATGCTTACTCCTGGATTTTTTTCTTGAGAAGAATCTCTGATGGATTTAGATCTCTCAGAATCACATTTATAATGTTTGCTTGCATTTCTGCTGAACTGTGTAAGATTCATGCTGTTATAATTGAATGAACTTGAGATGTTAATCATTGACCACTGACCTGTCATTCAGACAGAAGTAGAATTTAATCAACCCACTTGTTATTTTTTACAGTTTTAGAAGAAATAAATATCCTGCCTTTATTTTTACTCCAGTAGTCTCCATTGGATATGGAATCATGCATAGCCAAGTTCTGCTGCAGTAAAAATGGTGATTTGAAATGACATAGAAAAATTTCACAAAAGATTCTACTTAGAGAGGTAAAATGCCAAAATCCAAACCGCTTTTCTCATTAAAATAAAAAAGGGGAAAAAAACCCTCTAAAAATTAATTTCCATTCTAGCAATCAAAATGTGGCTGATTTTAGCATGGAAGTGAGTAATTTTCTGCTGAAGAACTGGGCACACTACTGCTCTGTCAGACATGCCAGAACTGTCACTAAGTAACTGATATTTGCATTTAGAGACAGTGATGTCACCTAGTTAATTCAGAAATCATTGGCCCCCTAAAACATTAAATGAAAATGCAGTGTTTGTCAGAAATTACAAATCTGCAAGTACATTTTTGCAGCTTGTATTTTTAGATCAGTATTCAGTTTCTTGCGTAGCTTTCTTGACAGGTTTCCTAGAGAAATTTCTATTTAATGCAAGTTCTGCAACTAAGTTCCTGAATTAAGTTCTGCAATTAAGTTCCTGAATTTCATTTAAGTTCTTAATTTACTTGTATTCTAAAGTTAGGAAAACATAGTTTTATCTTTGTATGACAGTGTGGTGTAATGAAGACTCATAAGCATTCAAAGCACTTCACTGTTTTTTTATTTTTCATTAAAACAAATAAGTTTCTTCCTCTCTAGAATGATGCCAGGCTGCTGAAATTTAAGTTGAATGTAAATATGTATGGTTTAATAATTATGTATGATTTAATACAAATATGGCAGAGTGATGGCTGTCATGGAGAGCATTATGACATTGTTTTTTTGGACATGAGAGCACTTTAAATTAATACGGTCTCTTAGTGACTTCAAAACTAATCTTTACTATTTTGATATCCTTGGTGTCGGATATGTGCAAAATGCTCTACACACCGAGGCAACATTTTCAGAATAGTGTAACTTATGATGAAAAGACCCTCTTGGGAAAATACATAGAAAGAACAGATAGACTGAAAAAAAATTGCTGCATCTTCTATTTGTGTTTATTGCTGTTTTTCATTTGACTTATATAAAAGGATATTTTTATAACTGACATAGCATATATATAAGCATTATAATACATACAGGTTAATTTAAGGAATGAAGTGGCAACGGAAGCAGATTATGCTTACGCACTACTTTTCCTACCATTCTGCCATGCTGTAACTTTTTCCTTTCCCATTCATTTTTCTCCTCTTTACTCCCTCTCCATCTGCACGGACACTTGGAGAGTCATTGTGCAGTTTTGTACTTCCCGTCACCAAAGCAGCTGAATTACTACCCTCTTATGGTACACAAATGGAGTATCAAAGATTATATCTAGAGAGAGAGACAACATTTTGCAACATTGTAATTCTAGAATTCAGTGGTACCCCAATCACTTCTTGTAGATTGCTCGTAAAAACTCTGGGAAATTTAGGTGGCACTTAAAAATCAGCAAGCATGTTACAAATGATTGCAAAACATGAGCCTACAAGAATGCATTGGGCTGTACTGCTGCAGCCAGGTAAGTGAACAGCATGCCTTATAGCCTGCACTTTTTCTTAAGTTTTAAACCCTAAGTCAAGGACTGACTGTTCAGTCTTCCTTTTTCATTCGGTCTTCTGTTTTCTGTAAAGTGTACCAATTATCCCTGCACTAAGGACTGAATACTGAAGGTTTTCTGTCTGTTGTTTTATCAACATGACAGAGACATGTTATCTCTTTTTATAAGTGAATCTTGGCTTATGTTGTGCAGAACAAAACTGTTTCAGGAGTAAGAGTATAGAGTCAGGCTTTGTCAAAGGCGTGATGGAAATTGTTCCGTAGAGTATATTTATTTGCATTTCAAGTTCTGGAAAAGTATTGGCTGCATAAAGCTTATAATAAACTACTGTAGAGAGGGATTTTGTGAAAAGTAAATGGCTGAACTCTTTATCTTAGAGTAAAAAAGTTCTTTTTTTTGCTGATCTTCCAGTCGTATTTTGAGAAGGGACATTATGATTCCATTTAAATTTAATTATATTCTTTTGGGAGACATCTCCTTCATTGAAGAAGTTTTCATACAGCAAACTACATAAAAATGAGACTGAAGAGAATTTCCTTTGGCTAAATGCAAATAGCCAATCCACTGTTTCCCCTCCAGATCATTAGATCCCACTAGCTGTATTTAAGAGTAAATTTTTTATAGATAGAATACAAGTATTCTGGAATAGTGGATCCTATAATAAGCTTGCATATGCTGATGAACTAATTTCTCTAACATTAGAGTGGGATGGTCAATATGTAAGAACATTCTGTCATAGACTTAATGTACAGAAATAACACTAAGAAATTTGTATTATTCATTTGTATGTACTACAGTTTCCTCAAACTTATTATATTTTAAAATTATTTGCAACCAGATGGTGAAAGTCTTTAAAATCAGTACTACATATGTATGTATTTGCTAATAAGCTTATTAAGTTACTTTATTAGCAGAGTTAAAGATTATATCTTCACAAAATAATTTCAATATGTGTGTATAAATGTCTTTCTAACATCACTGTATTTATTAAAAAAAAAAAATTTGGAATGATCTTTGTGTGTACACCATTTTCAATCTCTGGATCCTGACATTGAACATCATCTCAGAGAACCAAAGAGCAGAAAAATTATGACATTTCATTTTGGCTGGAGATCTGTCCTTGTAAATTAGCTTACACTCCCATACAATGGAGAATCTATCAAAGTCCTTAAGCATAAATGTTGATCCCCAGTCAGTGGCTTAAAGGATCAGTACTTCTACACACAATCTACACTTGTCCTTGACACATATGAGCTTTATCACATACAATTCTAGATTTAGCTGCTACAAAATAAGTTGTTTACTCCACACTTTAATGCCTATGTAAATCTCTTGCTCATACAAAATAGACACACAATAGCAACATATCTTGTAACAATTTGTTTTATGCATTCCTTATGAAACGTTTCTCAAATGCATAGTTTTTCTATTCCCAGACTAAATGTTTCTCAGAATTCTAAAACAGATGGTGCTTAGCTGATGCTTCTTCTGTGGAGTATTTCAGGATGCAAATAAGTTACTAATTTTTTTCTCTCTGAAGTAGAGAGTATGATGATTTTTGTAGCCTAAGATCCTTGCCGTCTTGAATATTTAAACAAGCCATCCAAATACTCCATTGGAAAAGAGTTGGCTTGCAGTGTTTTTATCTGCATCCATGCTACAGAAAATGAACTGAAGCAGAGAGAATGAAGAACAATATAATAAGTAAAGCACAAGTAGAAAAAAAAATTGACAACAATGAATCAATAATAATTTTTCTCCTTGTGTTTATAAAAATATCATTTTCATGTATCTGCTTATCATGCTAAGGTCCATCACCCTTTATACCAGTGTACTCAAAAACATTGAGAATCTTTATAGAAGAATCAAGTACTAATAGTGTCCTAGAAGCTGCCTGTATTTCAGTGGAATGCAGGTAACAGGAATACCTGTTGTTTACCTAAAATTATACATAAAAATGCAATGGCATCTAGGAAGCCGCTGGATATTTCCATTTTTTCAGCAACTAACACAAAACCCTACAACATTAGCAATAAATAGTCTACCTTGTGTGGGTATTTAATCAAGCAAAGCAATCACAATATCTTAAATGAAACCAGCTGCTGATGGGTGTAAGAATTCTTACAAGCAAGAAAGTAGGAAGGGAGAAATTGCTTGCAATTTAAATAAGGTTTGAAATGGCATACCCTCTTAGACTGTATCTTTTTCTCTTTACGTGTGAAAGCCTGATCTGATTATTCAAGGACATGTTTTATAACCCAAATTTGCAGTGTTGCTAATAAGGACCAGAATATATATATCCACAGCAGGAGGATGATTTAAAATGCTGTCACAGTGATATATGAAGAAAACATGATTTGAAAAGAGATTTCTTTCTTGTCACTTACTTTCCTGCAGATAAAAAACTTGATTTCACTTAGTACTTACACTGTTTCTTAATCAGGTTATTTTCTTCTAAAAAATCCATATAAACATTAGAAAATTTTTCTGTTATCTGTACTTATATCTTTGTTTCTGTAAAGCAAAAGTCTTATGGGAGCAGTTTTAACAAGAAAGTACCATTGATGGCAAGAAAGACTTCAATGTGCAGCCATCATTATTAGACATTTTAACAAGATTATCAAAGCAAAAAATAAATCAATACATAAAAGACACTAGGAGAGGGGTGACAAATTTATGGACAAATAAGGCATTGCCAAAAAAGTGTACAGTCCTTCAAGCAGCGCATTCTGCCCTATTTTTAGACACTTGTTTTTTTAAGTGATTCAGCATGTTTTTGCTGTTACTCTGTCTCTTTTACGGGTATCAGAAGTCCATGAAATTTTATCCTTTCCATTTCAGGAGAGTGGTATTTACTCATGCAGGAGCTTGATGTAATTTCTTTTGGAAATCCATGGAGGTTATGATATATCTGGTTGCACTGCACTGGATCTAAGTGGAGACAAAATTCATGCTTGACTGTCTCTCAAGTTTGCTCCTGCTGCCCACCACAGTGAGGGGCAGTGTTGCCTCAACTGAGCAACCAAGACTGCTCTGGAGTAGTAAGCAATATAATCCTGTCAGAACGGCACCGGGCCTTTCTGAGTGTCAGGTCTTGTCAGCTCTGTAAAAGGGGGATTCCTGAACCTGCAGTGAATATCTGTTCTTATGCCTTGTAAGCTTATCAGGCTTATAAGGTCTCTATGATGCTAAATGCTTGCAGCATGCTCCACCATAATCTTTGTGGCACACCATTGGTGGTGTTGAGGTAAGTTTTAATTTTTTGTATCCACAGACTGTCAAGACTATATCAACTCAAATTTTGAACCCAAAATTTTATTGTCTGCAAACTACAGCTTAAATGACACCACTCCTGGTAAGCTATTACAGTGAGTAAAACTCTTTATAATCAATAAAATTTATTCAGCATGGCGAAAGATTTATTGTTCTGATTTATTCTGTTCAAATAAGAAATAATATTTTCCTGTGTGAATAAAATGTGGGAATGGATGGTAAGGATCAGACCAAGTATTATTCTAACCTCATCGCTTGGATGTAGCATTTTTTTCATTGCCCAAAATAGTTTACCCATCTCCTTTTTCTGTTAGTATGCTCTTCCTTCCATTTGAAGAAGAACGAATCAAAAAATTTTTGTCCTCCACTCTTTTCTCCAGATGGAGATGACTAAAGAGTTTACTCTGTCCTCAAGGCTCCCTGTTTCACTTGGATGTTAAGTGCTTAAGGCCTGTTCTGAGTTGTTACATCACAATTTTAATTGTTAGGGGGAAAAAGTGATATGAACTGTATCAACCCAACCAGGTTTATAATATGGTTACTTCATTTTCAACTTGCAAAAGCTGTCTATTCTATCCATTAAGTGAGACTGAGTTACTGACAGTGTAGAATGTGTAATACGCCATTAACTTGAAAATGCTAAGACTTCTGCTTTCAGTGTGAAGTCTGAAACAATATGCAAATATTTCCACCTGAAAACACACCGGCATCTTTGAACAACTGTATTAGCAATGAGAAAATTTCAGCAGAGTATGTGTTTGCAATTTTACTATCATCAGTTTTCAGAAATAAATGGTCCTAAGCTAATAACAATAAAAAAAATTCTGAAATTCATAAAATACCCATTGTGTATATGTTCTGACGAAAATTATTACAAAATCCCTTTGCTGCAGGTATGTATGTAATGTAATGTCTAAAAATGAAGGCCCAACAGAAGTCCAGTCACTAACGTCTGTAACAGTGATCTGATTGCCATTTACAAACACATAAAAAGGCAGTTAGAAGAATTTCAGAAAAAAATTTGACCAATTCAGCTGTTCTGTAAATCCAGCCATGAGTTTCTTTTAAAAATTAAACTTTTCCCATGGATGTGTTTAGTTTAAGGGGCTTAGCTTAGAAGCCTGAGCTCATGTCTGAGTCTACTGTGGAATATTTTGATTTCTTCAGAAAGTAGGTAATGAAGTTTGTTGCTTTAGTTTAGGCACATAAAACTTCCTCAGTCATAGCTAGGGCTAGATTGATGGCAAAAGGGGGTTGGTATTCTGGAGAATATATACATTTTTTTAGTGATAAGTTCTTCTTCCATCAAAGACTGGCAACCTCAGTGTCTAAGAGTGTAATAGCCTCACTAAAAATAAAAGATAAGGATAAAAGGATAACCTTGGATATTTTTGTAATTGCCTGTAATTAGGTTGAAGTTTAAACCTTGAACAAAGAGGTTTCATTTCCACAGAATTTGATATAACTGTTATAGTTTTGGTTATATTTGTTGTCTGTATAAAATCCTCTTTTTTTGAAGATTTCTATATTCTTGATCTTCACGACATGCTTGGATAATTATCTTCTTGGGTTATTGTGCATGATTTTAAAATTTCTAAGGATTTTTGAAAATAAATTTTGAATTGAGTTCCATTTTGTGTTAGAATTGAATCTCTCAATTTACCTTCTGAAGATCAGTTGCTGTTCAAAGGTATTACCAGGAACAATTTTTCAGTATGTTTTGTTTGAAATCTTTCAATCTTTTTGTTATTCTTTTCCTTCTCTGAGCTACTTGAAACTATTAACCTTCTTGAGCTGTAAAATTAATATAGAAAATTTTATTTATTATTAATAAATATGAATATTTCCTATACACTGTATGCAATTCCATATGCTGCCTTTATACGTTGTGTTTATTTACTGGTTTGTACAGTAAATGGTTATGAAACTGAGGTCATCACAGCTGAGCTGTGTCTACTAAAACCCTTTCCTCCAATAGTACAGGTAATTTAGAACCACACAAGAGGTGCTTTCCTCTTCAGCGATCATTGTTTTTAGGTTTTTTAATCAACTTGGCTCTTTATTTGATGACATATTACCAATGTGTCTAACTTGGACTATCATTCACTGAAGTTCCTAGCATTCCTCTTTAATCTTGACCGACAAAATAACTTTGTGCCATCTGCAATTTTTTACCTCATTGCTAATTCTTTTTCCAGAACATTAGTAAAAATAATGACCAGTGGATCTAACACAGAATCCCCACACACTCTGCTATTCATTTTTTGTATTTTGCAGCAAATTATTTTTTGATAAAAATAGGTCATTTAATATTTGTTTCCTGACTCCCAAGTCAGTTTCTGATCCTTATCAATTCTTTGCATCTAATCTTATGCCTACGTACTTCTTCAGTAGCCTGTCAAGGACCTTGTCAAAGGTCTTTTGAAAATTTTACTGGATTTATTTGGCAAGGTTTTGATAGCAGAGGGGCCACGGGGGTGACTTCTGTGAGGTGACACCAGCTGTCCCCATGTGAGACAGAATCAGTTCCAGTTGGCTCCAAGAGAGTCCTGCCACTGGCTGTAGCTGAGACTATCAGCAATGCTGACAGCACCTCTGGGATAACGGATTTAAGAAGGGGTAAAAAATGCTGCGCAGGAGCAGCTGGGAGAGAAGAATGAGAACATAAGAGAGAAACAGGCCTGCAGACACCAAGGTCAGGGAAGAAGGAGGCGGAGGAGGTGCTCCAGGGGTAGAGACTCCCCTGCAGCCTAAGGAGAAGACCATGGTAAAGCAGGTTGTCCCTCTACAGTCCATGGAGGACAACATGACAGCAAATATCCACAGTGCCTCCCGTGGAGGACACAGCAGGTAGACATGCCCTGAGGAAAGCTGAAACCCATGGAGAGCTTATTCAGAAGCTCGCTCCTGGCAGGAGCTGTGGTCCATGGAGGGGACCCGTGCTGGACCAGATCATGCCTTGTCATGGAGTGGGTATAACCAAAGTATGTATTCTATCACCATCCACCTCACTGGGTCATTCACAGTAGCTAGGTACAGACCTGGTCCCTCAGGCTATGAGCTGAGGAGAGGCAGATCATGTGAGGTGGGGTATTTTTTCTTGTCTCAACCATGATAACTCCCCTGGGAAACAGCAGCACCACCCATCCTGAGAGGGTCATCTCTGCTAACAGCCCATTAATTAACTGAATAGGCAACAGCAGAATAGAACTCTCGAAATATGACTCATAGGATTACATCACCTCCATTGTGAAACTCCCAGCCCTGGGGGAGGTACCACCTAAGAACCACCACATAAAAGCAGGCCCGGTGACTGAGAGACACCACCACCACTTGGCACCCAGTGCAGAACTCGAACTCCCACGAGAGGACCAGACCTTCCTACAGGACCACTGCTTTCAACCACCACTTCAACAGCACTGCAACCACTGCCAGGTTGGACCACGACTCTATGGGTTTAGGCCAGTGTTTCTGTATTACTGCATTTATTGTAACCTTTCTATTAAAATTGTGACTGCGACCTAAAATCTTTTGTAGGATATTTGTGTGGGGTTAATTTCCGCTGCTGGCTTACTTTCAAACCAGTACATGCCTGAAGACTGTTTCCATGGAAAGGGCCTATAATGGAGTAGTTCTCGAGGAACCACTGCCTATGGGAAGGATTCAGACAGGAGAAGTTTGTGAAGGACTGTCTCCCATGTTAGGAACCACATGCTGGAATAGTGGAAGACAGTGAGAGAATAGGAGTGGCAGAGATGAAGGATTATGATCTGACCAAAATCCCCATTCTCCATGCTCTTGCACTTGTTTTTGAGATACAAAAAAACCAAATTGAGTCTGCGAACAAGGGGTTGGAGGGAAGGTGGTTTTGGTTCTGTTTTGTTATTCACTTTCCTATTCTGTAATTATTCAACACTAAATTGAGTTAATTTTCCCCAAGCAGGGTCTGTTTTGCCCACAATGATACTTGATGTGTTCCTCCCTATTGTTATCTTGACTGACAAATATTTTCATCTTATTTTTTCCCCTTGTTCTCTTGATAAAACACGAGTGATATAATTGCCTGGTGGGCAGCTGCCTGCCAGGCAAGGTTAACCTACCACACAAGTGTAAATAAATTGTATTAACCTCTTTAATTTATTCCTTTTGAAAACATTTGTAAAGATCTAATAAATTTGTAAAATGCCATTTTCTTTTGCATGAACACGACTATTTAGATACAGAAATGTGCCTAACCGGAAAACTCGCAAACTCATTTAATTTGCATACCATAGTTAATGACCAACATGTATTGACATCTTATTTTTTCAACTTTCATGAATTGAAAGCAAACGATTTTAGTAGAAGACTTTATTTGGTTGGCATAGATTAAGATACAGAAAAAAATTTCTTCAATATGAGCTCTGAGACACTTAAGTGTGGATCAGCCCTTGAAACACTCCTGTAAGTGATCTACTAAAGATTTTCTAAAGACTACAATGCAATAACCTGGGAAGTATTTCTTTAAGGCTTTATAGTTCTTTATGTGGAAACATAAATCAAAAATTGGATATAACCACACTCATGCCCTTGAAAAGATGATAGACACGTTGAAACAAGGTCCAAACATACTTGAATGGATAGCAGAAAGTTAAAAGAAATGATTTTTATCTTGTAATACTAAATCAAGTGCAAGACCAGTGCAGAATATTCTAGCACAAAATCTTACTAGTATGTTTATTATTAAGTAGTAGGAAGAGAAGAAGAAAAAGATTCCAAAACATGCCAATTTAGCCACTTCCTAAAACGGTTTAATTTATGTAGGTGTGGCAGATACATATTTAGATCACTGTGAAAGGGATTGAATAGCATTCTTTATAGTTTACCTTCTCAGCACTGGAAATGAGCACAATGTTTTGGGTTCCTTGCATGACAGATTTCAAAGCATTGTACAGTGGCAGCGGGTATATTGGTCTACGGAGTCAAAAACCTAAGAAATAAGGAGGCTGAATTAGTCATTGTAAATAAGAGTGCAACAAGAGTATCCTGACTTTTAGAATAACTTTTTTTTTATTATTTTACACTTTTGATAGACAGCAGACCTACCAAGTTTGTCCAAAACTAACTTTAAGACAGCAATTGTGTTTGATGATGAAGGTCTTTGATTTAATTCAGATGTACTAATGTCTGTGTTTGCCCAAACTACTGTCCTCTTCATTGAAGATGGAAAATGTTAAGTCTCTTTTTAGTGAAAGACTGTTTACCTTTTGCAATAAGTGCTGAAACAGCAAATGGCTGTCAACAACCTGAAAGTTGACCAACCTTCATAGTCCAGCAAATATCAGCAGAAAAATCAAAAATAGTGAAAATGTAATTTTTAGCAGGTGAGCTAAAGAGGTGAGAATTTTTAGCAGCTGAGCTAAAGAGGTGGAATTTTTGGAAGGTGAGATAAAGAAAGCTCATACAATAAATACAAATTTATTTTAACATAACTAGAGTGTTCTAGCAGAGTTACAGAGCTTTATCAAAGTTTCTTATTTTGTACAGATTTCATTGAAATAATTTTACAGATGGAAGGGGCATCAAAGACGATACTCCATATGAATATGATATGCTTAATTCAAGTTATTTTTAGCAAGTAGAGTAAACTGATATTGTCAAGACCTTTGAGTTTAATATCTGATTTTTAATGCTTCCCAGACTTTTACAATAAGGAAGAAAGACTGCACAGCTGGGTACTGACTTTTTATCGGATGAAACATTACATTTCTGTGTTGGGTCAAAAGTAAGAGGCTCTTTATTTGCACAAGGGACTGGATTTCCTTCACTTTTGCTTAGTTATGAAACACAAAGACAACCATAGAAAAAGAAATCTTTTTTAAAAAAGCCTAGAAGGTGCTATGTTTAGCTGGGTAGTTTAACTGCAAGAAATAAACTTGTGCTTTCTTGAAGTGTGCAATTGAAAATATGCATGTTAAGATCAATCTGTATTATGTACTTGAAAGATAGATCCTAAGAGTATCTCTAAAAATCCTCATTTTCTGCAAAATTAGCCAGACCAACCAGATGCTACTCGCCTGAAGATTCTCTCAGGGAGTTGTAGAGTAACAAGTTTAACAAGAAAAAACCATTATCTTAAGACAACACACTGAAATGGCTTTAATACAGTCTCCTCCTTTTTTTACAGGTACCATAAAGTTTATTAATTTACATAATATTTTTACAACACTGAATATTGTGACACACTTTAAGTATAAAATTATTTCAGTCATACTTACTTCTCTTTATTACTTTAACAGTACAGTGTAAGCCTAACAGCAGGGAGTTTAGGCCCATATAATGTAAAACAAAGAAACTACGTGTAGCTGTTTGCATATCAGGATTTGGTTTCCTGATAAGTAGAGCAACTTGTCAGATTACCACAGCTGGCTGAACTAAGGTATACAACATAATAAAGTAATGCTTTCACGCTCTCTTGTGCTTTAATTTTCTCAGAAAGATATCACCTTATGAGCATAAAACAACCTGGATGTGAAATACATGGCATTCTGTGTGAGCTGCAGAATTTGCCTGTGATGAGCTCCATGAAGGCTGCTTATGACAGTCCCTGCCAATCACACACACCTGTACAGGTACCATTCAAAATGATGATTTTTCCCTGAACAAAAGACATATCGAAAACAAGATTTCAAGCCACATTTAAATC
Source organism: Amblyornis subalaris (assembly GCA_018881555.1). Lineage (NCBI taxonomy): Eukaryota > Metazoa > Chordata > Aves > Passeriformes > Ptilonorhynchidae > Amblyornis > Amblyornis subalaris. The sequence continues at coordinate 281,458 of JACAXG010000281.1, read as the reverse complement.
CAAGCTAGGAGGAAACTACCTGCAAAGTGTAGACAGCAACATGTTCCATCCCTCTCTGTACTTTCAACGTTACTGCAATTCTGCATATATACACTACACTGTACATTTGATACCACCTAAGACTTCTACCAAAGTAGATATCCTCTGGATCTCAAATTACATCAACTACACTTATGTGTAGTATGTTTTTTGATGCAAGAAGCAATAGTGAGTTCTTTCGAGGAAGTTCATTTTACTGTGGACAGTTTTATAGTTAACAAACTGGTTTTTTCTCATTTCTGAAACACTAATTTTTATAGCAAATTCAATGAAATATTTTTAAAGGGTTTAACTTACTGCAACTTGCCGAAGAGTATCATTTTAACCATGAAGAAAAATCATAACAAATGAAGTTCATCTAGGATCTAGATCTATTTTTAGGTCATTAGACAGTTTGGATTCTATTCTGAAAGCACGTTTTTATGGTGTAGTTTATCAAGTTTCATGTTAACAATATGGTAATCAAATGCTGACGTGGAACAGTTTTGAACCAATTCAAGGGAATGAAATTGGCAATTATTTCAGCAAAAGCCTTTTTGCTTATTTAAATATTCACTTTAAATACACAATAATATTTTAAGTAAGGAGGCAAGATATGTAAAATTAAATAGAAGATGATTTCTAATTGCCTTGAAGTAAGTGGAAAACTATGATTTCTATGTTTTAAGTACGCTATTACATGGTCAAAACACCAAATATATTATTGCCAAGTTCCTTTATAATTCTCAAATTTACACATCATTATCAGCTACACATATAATGCACATATTACAATTACTATAAAGTGAATATAAAGTGATATAATTGCTCCTACCTCTTCTAGTTGAAAAGCATAGGTGTTCTTGAAGTTTTTAATGATGAAAAGTCCTCTTGGAAGAAGATATCTCTCTAGTGCCTTGAAATTACCCCAATACATTAGAATATTGAAGATTATGACCATATGAGCATTCAGAAGTAAATGAAGGCCTAATGACTCCTTTAAAACTCCTGATGATAAAAGGATCTGTTAGTATAATGAGAGCAAACTGGAAAAAATGGTTGTAGAGGCTTTATTTTAATGACTGCTAACTGACTCATGACAACTTAATGTCAAATATTCTTACGCTTATAAATTGGCCAGGAACACTAATTATACAGTAATAATTAGGTAGTACACTTCCCTAATTATGTAATTCTGTCCAGCATTAATACTTTTTACTGTCATCTTGTAGTTACATTTTTAGCATTTGTAATGTTTCCAGATATTGCAAATATATGTGGTGGTTCAACCCTAGCTGGCAGCTGAGCCTCACACAGCCACTCTCTCACACCTCCCAGCAGGACACAGAAGAGATTCAGAAGGGCGAAAGTGAGAAAACTCGTGGGTGGAGATACTGGCAGCTTAGCAAGCAAAGCAAAAGCCACACATGCAAGCAAAGAAAAACACAGAATTCATCCACCACTTCCCATGGTCAGGCAGGTGTTCAGCCATCTCCAGGACAGCCAGGCTTCGTCATGTGTTAGGTTGACTTGAAAAATCAAATGTCATCACTTTGAATGTCCTCCCCACCCTCCTTCTTCCCTCTAGCTTTTATTGCTGATCATGGTGTTGTGTGGAATAGGACATCCCCCTAGTCAGTTTAAAAATAAAAGTAGTTTCTTTAAACTTTGTCTTAATAAGGGATCACAAGCCTGTTGCATAGCAGATTGAAAATGAAAAAAAGAAGCCTAAGGAGGAGATATGCCACCAGAAATTGCAATATTTGTTGGAAACTTATTGTTTCTTGAACAAGATGGCATAGTGGTGTGGGTGCCCACCAAAGCCACTCTATCATTTCACCCTCCTCAGCTGGACATGGGAGAGAAAATAGAACAAAGGGCTCATGGGATAAGGACAGGGAGAGATCATTCCCCAATTATGATAATGGCCAAAATAGACTAAGCTCACAGAAATTAATTTATGACCAATCAAATCAGAGTAGTGTAATGATGAATAAAACTAAATCTTAAAGCACGTGTCCCCCACCCATCCCTTCTTTCTGGACTTTCTTTACTTTCTCTTCAGTTTCCTCCACTCCCATTTCTCTGCCTTGCAGGGTCACAAGTACTGCCAGGAGCCTGGTCCGGTGTAGGCTTCCCGAGGGGTCACAGTCTCCTTCGGGCATCCACCTCCTTTGGTATGAGGTCTTCCATGGGCTGCAGGTGGATGTCTGCATTCCTGTGACCTCTGTAAGCTGCAGGGGCACAGCTGCCTCACCATGGTCTGCACCATGGTCTGCAGGAATCTCAGCTCTGGTACCTGAGCACCTCCTGCCCTCCTTCTCCACTTGCTTGGGTGTCTGCAGAGCTGTTTTTCTCACATATTCTCAGTTTTCTCTTCTCTGGCTGCTGTTGTACAGCAGATTTTCTCCCTCTGCTTCTTAACTCTGTTATCCCAGTGATGCTGCCACCATCACTGACAGGCTCAGCCTTGGCCAGTGGCAGATCATTCTTGGAGCTGGCTGACATTGGCTCTGCTAGATATGGGGGAAACTTTCAGCAGCTTCTCACAGAAGCCACCCCTGCAGTCTCCCCCACTACTAAAACTTTGCCATGAAAGCCCAGTTTATATAATTGCCAGCTTCTCTGTTAGCCATGCAAATATTTTTGAGCTGTGATCATAAGATATCAGTAATAGTTTTATTTTGATTTACTATGTGTCTTGATATACCTCAACATATATCCTTAATCTAACATTTTAGGGTTTGTTTTTTATCCTTAACTGGCTATCCTAAAATCTAGAGTAATTTTTACTAGTATTTCTGTGGCTTTGCCTTGAAAAACTTTTAAAAATTATGCCCTAAATTAACTTTATGCCAAGGAGAAGAGTTACATTTCATTTAAATTTGTATTTCCTTACAGGCCATATGCTGATTTAATCTGTTATGCTACAATCAAATGAAAGATCAAAGATAAAATATGGTGTTCATTGACACAAAAGGGATTCATTTTTTCCCAAACTACCATTTGGAAATCTGTAAATGGAAAAGTTATTACATGTTGTTTTGATTTCAGTTTCCTCTAATCCTTATGACCCCCTAACATGTGTCTTCGTGTACTAGACATCTATGTATACTGCATGCCATATATTTAAGAGACATATGGGAAGCACATTATGCAGGGAAAGTCTGAGGAAAGAAGGGAAAGATTTTCCTGAAAGGAAAGATGAAGGAAAAAGATAAAAGCAAATCATGTTAGCAACTTGTTTTGTTTCTTCTCTTTTCACTGCTTTCTAAGGTTTCCTTTATCAAATAATATGTAGACTGATACAGAATTTTAAGGTCTTTGATTTTTACAGTCTCTGATGTTCAAAATCTTGACAATTAGAAAGCCTCACCTAAAGCTGAAGAATGGCTTGAAGAAATAATTAGAACTTGACCTGTCCTCCTGATTTTGTCTCTGTCTTTTTTCCAAAGCATAAGAAGTTCCTTGATGCCATACACCCTTGATTTTGTATTCCTTATTTATTAGGTCTTTGCTTTGGATCATCAAGGAATTCTTTTCGTCTTTTCCAGACAAGAGACAATAAACAGGAGATTATGTTACTTTTTGCATATAGCATGTTGCATTCCCTTAAGCTTACACTTTTTTCAAGATTTGTTTGCCTTTTTCTTTTTTCCTAACATACTGACTGCTCTTGCAGGCATGAAAAAAATTAAAATGTAATTATCCAGCCAAATGTAAACTTCTTTTTCTACAATATCTCCTTCCTAAGTTCGATCCCACCACAATCTACACAGACTAGCTTTCTACAATTCAATTATACAATTATTTAATAATTTAGATGGGAAGAACCTCCTGAGATCTCTAGTGTAACCTATTGCTAAAAGCAAAACTAACTTCAAAGTTAGATTTTGCTCCAGATAAGAGATTTCTTAAAACCCCTAATAGCTTTATGGAGCTCAAATACTATAACAAATTTTAAGTTTCTGGATAATATATCAATTAAGGTCTCTTACCCTGAAACTTCCACTACATGCAGTTCATAAATTTTGAACTTTAGCTTACAAGGACTACTATGTGTATAGGGCTGCATAGTGCTTGATCTGATACAGCTATGCTGCATGAAACAGGCTTTTTGGCATGGCACAACTGAGGGCATTCCCAGTTGTCTGAGAAATACTTCTTTAGGATTTGAATGGAGATAATTAAATCCCCAGTTTTCAGAAAGCCACACATTAACTCATTAAATGCTCTTCTTGATGTAGTAATAAACTTGATATAATCAAATTGTTTTAGAAAGTCTTGAGAAGATTGTGAGAAAGAGTTGCTGGATAAATTAATACAGTACTGAAAATAAACCCTCCATGTTGTGTCCAAATTCTGTGTTTCAGTTCTATTTACCCTTGTTATCAAGACTATTAATAGAAATAGTATTACATTTTGTATGTTTTGTGTGCAACATAAAGAATAATAATATAATAATATAACGTAAATTCTACCTGTTGCTGCAATTGGCATGACTTCAAACTCTCCCATTTTGTGTTCTGTTCTAATTTTGTTCTACCTAATGCATAAACACATGCTGTATAAGTTCTCTGTCTTCTATCAGTTTCTAAATAAAACGAGTAGAAAATCAAACTTTCCTACATGCTGCTTCCAAGTAAAGTCAGTTTCACATTTTTTTCATTATTCTGAGCAAATGTCCATGTGAAATGAGAGGTTCAAGATATTGCTGCAATAGCAGTACTAAATTCTGCACAGCAATGGGCAGTAATAAAGAATAAAGATTAGTTGCTCCATTTTTTTACTTCTACATCATCTGAGTGCAAACAGTCCCCTATAAAATAATGGGAGATTTCATGCCATTTGGAAAAGTACATAGATTTTCAGTCTTTATCTGTTTTCTCATGTATGTAAAAGAGAAAGATACAAATATAAGTCTATTTTGGTCATACACTGTGATGTTACAGCTAACTTCAGCTGCACATTTTCCACTGTTTAGCCGATGTTACTGGGCATGATGTGAAAAAGGTTAGTCTGTAGAGGCAAACAAAGAGGTTAGGTGGACTGGCAGCCTTCACAATTTAGAAGGCCAGGCTAAAATCAAGAGGAGTTGTGTGAAGCAGAATGTGTCTTTTATGAAAGCAATCACCTAAAATAATGTTTGCAACAAATATCTTAGTATTATTCTAAAGAATTTTAGATCTGAAGAGAAGATTTGGTGCTTGTCTGAAAACAGTGGGACCCTGGAGCTAGCTACAGGCTATATTTCTTCTTGAATCTCCATTGATGTTTTAGAAAGCAAGGAGATTTAGATGCATGCAAAGTTACAAATGTGGACAGAGGTACTGTGAAGGAGCAATATGATCCTCAGCCAGATATTTCTTCTTAATGCGCAATAACATGAACACTTTTTTTGTCACTTCTTATCATGGAAGCATTTTACACTAATCTGATGGAGAAAAGTATTGCATTTGTCATCTTCTAAAATGACAGCATCACACTGGAAATAATTACTTAGGAAGACAATATTTTTCTCCAAATATGATTATGGATCTGTAATAATTTCAGGCAAGTAGAGGAATCAGACAGAGGTACTGAGTTGTATGTTCAGAGTTTGTAATAGTTGAATGGGACTGGTGGACTAACAGCGTCGTAAAGGTTTTAATCCCTTCAGGCTCCTGTGCTCAAGGTGTTTCTCCCCAGTAGTCTCTGAAATACAATGATACAGAAATATTGTGCAGGTGTGAGAAGTGCTTGCTGAAATAGTTCATGTTGGCCATTCATCTTGGAAAAATTGTAGCCAAGGTAAAAGAAAATTAATCTGATTTTCTGAGATAGTAAAAAACAGAAACACAACGCTGCTTGCAGACATACAAGCACTTGTTTATTCTTTGGATTCCAGAACTAACTTGCAAGCATATTTCTCAATTTACATCAAATAAGAGAGAGATAACATAAAATTGTTGAATAAGTAGAGAAAATATATCCAAATGACTGCCACTGGAGAGAGACAAGCTGCAGCCTGAGCTGGGCAGTTATTGCTTCCATTTGGCCTGCTGGCTAGCACAGTAACAAAAACTTGCAATCACACACTTAGTTCAAAGCCAGCCACAGCATGATGCCACTTGTCCAGCTGGTGATGAAGGACATTGGACGGGGCTTTAAATCCTCCAAAGTCTAGCGCGACAGAGCAGAGGAGTGGGGTAGTTGAAGGATGGCAGGATCCAGGATTCTGGCAGGAAAACTATCTGTGGAAACCAGGCACTGATAACCCTGTTTTTCAGAGAACACCTACTGAAAGTTATTTTTCATAGTGTGGATACTTTATGTGTGAGAAGTGTGAGTAACCCTGGAAGACAACAAATAATAGTTTTTTGGCAATAGTATTTTGTGTAGAACATTAGTGAGTAGTGAGTTTCTAAATTTCATCACTTATGCCCCAAATTCCTATAATTTTCAGTTCTGGAAATTGGACTTGTTCAGGATGAAATAACACTGCTTCACCTGAAGTTACAGGTGAGAAAAATTCACACCAGTTGAGAGTAAGACAAAAAGCTCTGAAGGTATAGGCCTGCTTTTGTGATGCATGTACATTGTAAAAGAAGCTTCAATGGTAGAAAGCAACATATTGTTCATGTTTTGACTGTGCAACAAAACATTATTCAGTCACAGTAGTACAAACTTATAAGAAATGTGGATAAACAGATGTTCTGTCATCTTCCTCTGAGGCAATACCTATGGAAATGCTGAGAGGTTTAAGACATGCTGTCTCAAAGCAATATCTCTTGTAGTAATAAGTAAAAACTGGCAAGCAAGCAAAGGAATGATTCTTCTAAGTCCACATAAATAAGATAAGGTTGGGCTTCTTTAGTGTCTGAATACAGGTAAAATATCTTTCCAGTTTTGGTTCAATACAGTTCTCTTCTTCGAAGACTGCTCTTCTAAAAGAAAATGCAGCAGATGAATAGTTTGTTTGAATGGGTTGGATACTTTTTAGCTAATATTCCTGAGGTAATTTAGGTACTATTCGTATAAAACATAAGAGATCAAAATTTGTCTAAGACAAGATATCTGATTGCTTCCGAAAAGTTTAGATAAACTGAATTTAAGGCCTCTACAGTAATTTCCAGAAGTTTTATGCTAAACCTTTGGCTTTTGAATCATTAACCCATGCTTCAATAGTAGTTATTTACATATTACATTCCATTATGAAGGGGCTTATAAAAGATTTTTGAAACCATCATGTTCTAGCTTATACTGTAGTAACTTCGTCAGTGCTGTACCAATCATTACTAGATACATTTTTGCCATGAAAACTACTTTAGCTTGTTTGGAGAATTGACAACAGCATTTTTCTTTGCTTGGTATACTTTCTAAAGTAGTGCATTGCAAAGTGACAAGCATGAACCCTTTTGAAGGACTTGAAACTTTAGTACTCTGGAGTCTTTAGCTTAGTTAGTATTGTTATGGGTGCTATGGAAGAGTAAATCTTCACTTTTTTTCCATATAGTTCAAAATAGTCACATGAAACTGAAAAATTTTTCTTCATGCAATGGGTTGTTGAATATAGTTGCCTCAATTAAAAGGGTGTCAACTCCCTAACCTTCATATTTAGAAAATTCCAATTTACACACAAAAATATCTTTCACTGAGTTTTATTAAGAAAATTCAGGTGGGAAATTAGAATCTGAGCCTTTATTAGGAACACAAGCCTTCTGCCTGAAATTTGTAAATGTTTTTTTTATTTTTGAACTTGATTTGGGGTTCAGTTCTAGATAAAGAAATTAGTCTCACCTAGTAGAGGCTTCTGGATTTGAAGCATAGGTGTATCTGTTTTACAAGCCCTAGAAGAGGACACTCTCTTTACCCAGATGTTTTTCATTACAACATAGCATCTTCCAAGATGATGATATGCCACGACCTTCTCTTCAAAGAACATACAATATTGCTTGATGCTTTATGATTCTAGTCTGTTCTCACATTAGAGACCACCTCCTCTTCTGTAATACAAGGATACTTTTCGTTCACATAAGAACCTCTTGTTACAGTTTCAGCCTCTCTTTTAATGTCAGTAATACTCTGTATAAACTTAAATGTAGCTGATTTATAAATACATAGTGATCTGGCTCTTAGTAGGAGAGTATAACAAGGAAAACACTGTTCTATGGAGCTCACAATTTGTTAAAAGAAAAACATGATCAAAGACTTCAGCTTCTATGACAACTTGCTTTCTAAAGAACCCAGACAAAACATGATAAAGTTCATAAAAGGCTGTGCTTAATAATACCTTCCTTTTGAGGCAGTATACTTCCAGTAATTTGTAAAGACTTTATTAAAACATAATATGTCTTTTAAGACCAAAGTGAAAAACGACTTGTGATTGATAATTACTCTTTCTCTCTAATAATCTGCAAGGCTAGTTCAATCATTTATTTTTGAAAGGCTTGTGGCTAGCTTTGGAGTATTTGCACCATATGGAAAATAAGACCGAAGCTGTCTAAGGATCCAAAATGAATCACGTGTTTAGAGATTTTAATTCTCATAGAACTTGCTAAGAATATGAATAGTTACATTTTGGATGTACATTTTTACACCACATGAAATAAGATACTAAAACCCTGTAAACTAGAATTTAATTAGTTTTGAGTTGTAGTGCCTTGACACAGAAAAAGAAGAAAAGTGTCTTCTGTGTAGTGTTTTTGATATAAAGCTTGATGAAGGAATTTAACAGAGAAAGTCCCCAGTGCCTAGACTGGAGTATCTTTCCACTAACCTCATTGCGGTTTTGGAAATTGTATTTTTCTTGCATTGACTGAATTGAACTTCTCAAACCAAGACTCACATTCAGACTACTGTGTATTGGTGTTACTTCTGTGTTGACAGTAAACATTAATTACTGACTAGAAATTCATATTGCTCAAGGTTGCGTTACTGTGTATCCCTGTTACCTCATCCATTCCTATGGCTCACCACTAAACATCTGCAGTGGCATTTTGGTGTCTTCCATTCTAGCTTCGTGGCTGGCCTAGCACAGCTGCTGTGTGATGATTGTTGCTTTACTTCCTGAAAGAGCAGTGTGTTTCAAATATTTGTTGTTAAAAATGGTATTTGCTATGTCATGCACAATATGGCACAGAGATGGCACAGATGAAACCCATTTAGAAGCTTTATATATATCAATAGTATGGCAATGTTTCACGCCCATATAGCAAACTAGATACTACTGCCATGATGTAGATGTTTTATTTAGTTTGAAGTTTTCTGCTTTACTCTTTCCAACCTCTGGCTGTTAATCAACCAAAAGATGTGCTGCATCTGGTAGTGCATTTTGTCAGGCCCTGGTACAAACAGCTGTCATCACTAAGGTGACAAAATTATTTGATAGCTTCCCACCATACGTTTCTGTTTAAACTTTACCTGGTGGAGGCATGTCTATCACTTCAGTGTTTTTTCACTGCTCATAATGACTCTCTACCTCTTTACAAACGAGGTTTCTAAAGCCAATAATCAGCAACTGTTTCAGCCTCAAGGCAAAATGTTTAACATACCACATGCCACAGTTCCCTAGAAAGATACTTGAGGGTTTCAATGCTCATTAAGTTGTAGCAATTTCCACATTATTAAAAAGGTATCTAGATCAAGCTCCTTGTTTTATCTGAGAGTAGTATAACTGGAGGACAGAAAGAAGTTCTAATTTTGTTTGTTTGTTTGCTCATTTCTTTGCTAAAAGCAATGGGATAAGAACTGGTGAGGATACTGACCTAACTGGTTTTATCAAACATGGACTTGGAGATCCCACAGGTTGCTGTTCTCTGAGGAAAATAGCATGAGAATTCAGAAGTGATTTTTCTTTAGAAATATTATTATTATGCTAATCTCTTTTTTGTTTTAGTTGTTGTGAGAGGGGGGTGTTTGCTTGTTTATTTTAATTTGTAAAAGAATAACTTTACAGATTTTACAGTGTTCACTATAAATGGCAAGGTGTCAAATAATATTTTATAATGTTAGTCATAGGGCTCTTAACAAAATTGACCTCCTATAGCTTCTGCTGCTGAAGGCCTTAGTTTAAGTTATTTGACTAGATTTGGTTGCTCATCAGAAGAGCTTTTGTCTCCATACCAATAGTTCATAATAGATAAAGATAGTACTGCCACTCTAAGTTCCATTCAAGCTCCTGAGTCATTTAGCTTATGCTGCTGAAGTATCATATGTTCAACAACATGTCATCAGGCGAATACAAGACACAGCTGATGGGGTTTTGTCTTTGTTAGAAAGAATTATTAATTTAACATGTTGATACTTTCAATGTTTATTAAAAATCAGGTTATTTTGATTCTTTCTCCAGCTGAAGGATATACAGAAATACCTGACTGGTTGCTGCTCTTCCTTTTACTCCAATATTGAAGTTTCCCACAAAGTTGATCTGTTTGATATTTTTGTTATGTTTGATATGTTGATCAAATAAGTTCATCCAGGTCTCCAAAAAAAAATGCCCTTCTTGTCATCTGTGTTGCCATGTTTGCATGTTTGGTGCAGGAGAATGGATACCTGTAGCATAGTCCCTATTTTCAGAACATGCTAGAGAAAGATTGCATACACTGCAGGATTTACTTTTGAAATTATTGACATGGAGTTTCCAATTAAGGAATCAGGAAGTGAATGCGCTTTGGACAATGACACAGGAAGAAACAAGCTTTCCTTTTTCCTGAATTTTGGAAACTTTTCATTAACTGCATCAACGTCTGTCCCACATTCAGCCAATGTTAATCTCTGCACTGGGTTTGCGTGGCCAGGTTTTGATAGCAGGAGGCTACAGAGGTGCTTCTGTGAGAAGCTGCAAGAAGCTTCCCCTATGTTTGAGAGATCCAATGCCAGCCAGCTCTGGGGAAGACCCACTGCTGGCCAAGGAGGAATGACAGTAACACCTCTGTGGTAACATATTTAAGAAGGAAATAAGAAGTTATCGTGCAGGTGTAATTGCAGTCAGAGAAGAGCAGGGTGAGAACATGTAAGAGGAATAGCCCTACAGACACCCAGGTCAGTGGAGAAGAAAGGGCAGGAGGTGGTCTAGGTGCTGGAGCTGAGATTCCCCTGCAGCCATGGTGAAGGCCATGGTGAGGCTGCTGTGCCCTTGAAGCCATGGAGGTAATAGGAATGAGGAAATCCACCTGCAGAGTGGGGAGGAAACCCACGCTGGAGCAGGTGGATGCCTGAAAGAGACTGTGAACCCATGAGAATCCTGACCTTGAGCAGGGCCCTGGTAGGACCTGCATACCTTAGGAGAGATGAGCCCACTCTGGAGCAAGATTCCTGGTAGTACGTGTGACCCTGAGGGGGATCCACGCTGGAGCAGCCTGTTCCTGAAGGACTGCACCCTCCGGAAAAGCGACTCAAGCTGAAGCAGTTCATGGAGAACTGTTGTGCATGGCGTGGACTCACGTTGGTGAAGCTCATGGAGAACTGTCTCCCGTGGGTGGGACCCCACAGTGGAGCAGGGGAAGGACTCCTCTCCCTAAGCAGCAGTAGGAACAACGAATTAACCATAATTCCCATTCCCTGTCTCCCTGCATGGCTGGAGAGGAGGAGGTAGAGCTGGGAAGGCGAGAGGGTGTGGGGAAGGTGTTTTTAAGATTTGTTTTTACTTCTTATTATCCTGCTCTGATTTTTTGCTAATAAATTCAATTAATATCTCTAGTTTGAGTCTGTTTTGCCCATAAGGGTATTTGAATCTCCCTGGGTCCTTGTCTCAACTAATGGACCTTTTGCTATATTTTCTCCTCCCTGTCGAGTTGTGGAGGGGAGTGATGTGGCATCCAGCGAGCATTAACGTGCCACAGGTGGGTGTCTGCCATAAGATCACATTCTATTGTTAAAAAATGATGTATGTTCTTACCACAGAAATCTGACTCAGTCCCAATAGTCTCAGCAGGTTCCACTAGGCAGTGCAGAGTTTAGTACACAGTTTTATTAGCTCTCTGGAGCCAACAGGACAGTATAAAAACTACTCAGAGTGATCATATTTCCTTTGACATTCCCCACTGCAGTGTTTCCTTCACCCAGACTCAGTTTCTACTGTAGTCACTTGCATTTGTAGCACTGGGAATTGCATGCCTTGTAACAGCTAGCTTTTACACAACTATTAATCAGAGACAATTCTACTCTTCCGAATCACAGCAGAAAAAGTGGATGAAGACTAACACCATACATTTTATCTAAATTATTCACCAGAAGACTCTAAGCAAATAAAAGAAACAACCTCATTTTCAATAACAATTTTGCAAAACACATACTTTATGTTTCATATATTTCTTACTATTTTCAAATAATACTCACACTGGTAGATGGGTGTCTCCAACTACCACAGATATCATTAGAAATAGCATTGAATTATAACAAAACTAATATCACACTTTTTATTTCCCCTAAAAGCTGATTTGCTTGAAGCTATTACTAAAACTGATTAACATTTTCAGTTTCTGGAAATTGTGTGAATGTTTCTTCTTCTCCATAAAATTAATATGCTCCTTTAGTTGTATATTCTGCTTACATGAACAGTTTTCATCCTCCTGTTTCTGTGGAGCACTTATTTTGGGACAATGAACAAATTACAGTAATTATTTTTAGGAGGAACAGGAACAGGAACATAGCTCTCAACTAACACTTGAAATAGCTGTGAAAGGTTCCTCCTTACCCTTGGAAGTCTCAGCAGTGCAAAGTCTGCAGAACTGCAGCTTACACCTAGTGGTATGCACTGTGTCTTGATATATGTTTATAGTTTTACAGTCCTCCTCTGTGATAGACTGTGTATCTGATTGAGGATATAAATTCTGGGCTGGGTCTCTTTAGCAGCCTCAGTAGGATGAGGGGAAAGGAAAAAGGCAGAAAAGAACAAAGAAACAAAGAGTAAATTCAGAAGTACTTCAAGTCTTTAAATCAGGATTGTCCTTTTCCAGAGGAGATGCTCCATTTTAATTATGTAATTTGGATTTAATACGGGTTTTCCCTTCCCTTCTCTTCCCTTCCTTTCCCTTTCCAAACCTTCCCAAACCTTCCCTTCCCTTCCCTTCCCTTCCCTTCCCGAACCTTCCCTTCCCGAACCTTCCCTTCCCGAACCTTCCCTTCCCGAACCTTCCCAAACCTTCCCAAACCTCCCCTTCCC
>JACAXG010000281.1:189391-268253 GCA_018881555.1 Amblyornis subalaris | reverse complement strand
CCCTTCCCTTCCCAACCCTTCCCAAACCTTCCCAAACCTTCCCTTCCCTTCCCTTCCCAAACCTTCCCAAACCTTCCCAAACCTTCCCTTCCCTTCCCAAACCTTCCCTTCCCGAACCTTCCCAAACCTTCCCTTCCCAAACCCTCCCAAACCTTCCCAAACCTTCCCAAACCTTCCCAAACCTTCCCGTAGAGGTAGCTGAACCTGCAACAGAGAGTGCTGCAGTGTTTGAGCCAGCCACAGGAGTGATCGAGCAACCTATTATTCCTTGTTCCCTTATAAGATTCAGTTCTAGTGTTCTCCCTTACTCGGAATCCCATGTATCCCTGTCCCCTTACTCCTCCCCTCGGTTACCCCTATGGGTTGAAGTTGTATTACCCTGCCTTCTCTCCGCCCCCTGACCCGCAACCCTCTGGGCCATGGTTCTCTCCGCCCTCCCTCCTCAGTGATGGGTTGTGGTGGTTTCTCCCTGCCTTCTTCCCTCCCCTGAGCCATGGTGATTGGTTGCGGGTCCCCCGAGCACGTGGGTTTAAAAACCAAGTATCGGAATTGTTGAGCTCTCTTCGCCTCCTACTCCCTTCGCATCTGGATTGGAATAAACTCCCTGGACTGTGGAACGTAGTGCGTTAAGAGCCTTCCTGCCTCTTTATTTCTGGACTTGTGGCTGGCTACGCCGGGTGTGAGTATTTCTCAGTGCTAATAACTGCACGGGCAATATCTCTCGTTGGTTTGGTGAATTTGCACCCCCAGAACAGCTTCTTCTCAAAGGAGGTTTTGGGAAAAAAACACGAAGGGAGTTTGCCTCAGGAGAAACAGCACCCCTAAAGCCATTCCCTTCCCTTCCCAAACCTACCCTTCCCGTCCCGTCCCTTCCCAAACCCTCCCAAACCTTCCCAAACCTTCCCTTCCCAAACCTTCCCAAACCTTCCTTTCCCTTCCTTTTTTTCTGTGAGGAGTAATCAATTTCATGTGAAAAAAAAAGCGCAACAACTGGATACAATAATGTGTGTGCTCCCCTACTGGTCTAGGAGTAAACACATAAATTCCAGATGTTCAGGGTAGTACAAAGCGGATTGTTTTGCACCACTACTGTAGTAATACTGATTTTGATTTTTTTCCTGAGAGTCCCCTGTTTTGGGGATTGAAAACTTACAATAAGCCTTTTGCTCCAAACTTAATCTGGTCGATGCCAAGTTGAACACGAGTCAGCAGTGCCCTGGCAGCCAGGAGGGTCACCCATGTCCTGGGGTGCACCAGGCACAGCATTGCCAGCCAGGCGAGGGAGGGGATTGTCTCGCTGCGCCCTGCACTGGGGCGGCCTCACCTCGAGTGCTGGGGACAGTTTTGGGTGCCACAAAACAAAAAAGACATTTGGCTGTTAGAGGGTGTCCAACGGAGGACCATGAGGGTGAAGGGGCTTGAGGAGAAGCCATATGAGGAGCAGCTGAGGCCGTTTGATCTGTTCAGCCTGGGGGAGACTGATGGGAGACCTCACTGCAGTTACAACTTCCTCATGAGGGGAAGAAAAGGCAGGCACTGATCTCTTCTTTGTGGTGACCGGTGACAGGGTCTGAGGGAATGGTCTGAAGATGTGTCAGGGAAGGTTTAGGTTGGATATCAGAAAAAGGTTCTTCACCCAGAGGGACGTTGGGCACTGGAACAGGCTCCCCGGGGAAGTGGTCACAGCCCCAAGCCTGACAGAGTTCAAGGAGCTTTGGACAATGTTTGATTTGATTCGGGATGGTGCTGTGCAGGGCCAGCAGTTGGACTTCCATGATCCTTGTGGGTCCCTTCCAACTCAGCTCATTCTGTGATTCTGTGGATCTTGGTATATACATTTCAAGTCAGGAGTAAGTTAGCTCTTTCCCCACAAATTGGGAAAATTTCCCCACAGATTAGGAAAAACAATACAGAAATGTTCAAAATCAAAACTTCTCATAGCAGAAGTGTTTCTTTTCTTTTTCCCTCCTGAAAAACACAGGTGAGGTTATATGAAGCACCACTTTCATTTTATTCCTTACTTTCATGAATACGACTCAGTTATTGTTTTTAAAACTACAAATCACATTTGTTGAAATCAGTGGAATTACTTGCTGGCAAAAAGCAAGGATGCTTGCTGCATGCAAGGATGAGGAAAAGGGTGTCCTGAAAAACATATGTATGTGCCTTTCTTTCAGTTAGCTCATGAGGGCCTTCCTCAAGCACACATGAATAAATAAGACGTTAGGAATTAAGTGCCTGACTTTATTTGGTAGCATCTTTTTCTTTGTCAGTATCAGAACTGTGATTACTCAGAAAAATAATGTGAAATTACGACACCGATGCTTCCTATTTATGTGCACAGTGCTATTAGAATGTCACAGGATCACAGGCACCTGCTTATCTCAAAGCAGAAACACATCCATAAATTTGGTGGTGTTTTCCTAGCCTGTAATCCAATCCGTTGATTTTCTAGATTTCTTAGAAAGTTTCTAAGATGAACAAACAAGGAGCTTTCAGAAATTGTCTCAAAATAAACCATCAGCATAGAATGCTGTACTTTTTAAAAAATAACTTCCAATTTCTTCCACCAAACTCTTTCTTCCTTGTAAGAGTACAATAGCAAGATGAGATCAAATAGAAACACTAGGTTCAAACTTCAGAACAGATTACAATCCAGATTATAATTTTAACTTTATATCTGCTATAATACTAACTCTGACTAGAAAACAACTGAGAACAAGCAAGGGCAGTCTTTAGGGGTGGGTTTTTTTTTCTGCTTATAAATTGAGATCTGGTTTAGGACCATCTCTCTTGCATGTTACACTATTTGGTGAGGTTGTTTTTAGTTTACAGCTGCCTACAGCTTCTAAATGGCCATACCAATGATGTGGAAGAGTAATGTAGAGCAGTCTTAATGAAGAGGATAATTCTTGCTCATATAATCTCTCCCTTAGTAGAATGTTCTATTGAGAAGATAATCTTTACACTGAAATATTATTTAACTTTATGCCATATTTTTCTATATTATACAAGACAATCTTACACAATGTTGTGGATAGGTAAAACCTTGCAAAATGAAGGCCTTGTAAAATCATGGTTCACTTCTGTTACTTTGGCTAAGTAAAAAGGCCTCTGGGAACCAGTTCAGCTAACTTAGAAGTAGAGAAAACAAGTTACATAACTTTTGCATGATCACCTCGTGGCTTATGGTAACTGGTTGAATTATTGTTTGTTGTGTTTCAATGATATGTATCCTGATAAGGGCTAACTGCTTAAAAAGACTTAGTTTTTGTAATAAAACTCACTCTCCTTTGCACCTGCCTAGGAAGTCTGTATCTCTCCATCAACACAATACAATGCTATCTTCTGTATTTAAAGTTCTTTACGTTTACCACAAAATGAAAATAATTCAGTTTATAGTATCTGCTAATGATACTTCTAATGGTATTGATGAGGATGAGTGATACTTGAGCACATCTGACATTTCTTGTCTTATAATTAAGAGTTCAGTGTTTGTAGTTTGCCTGCGTTAGAAGAATGAACAGTTTTTCAAGCAAAAATAAAACATATTTGTAAATTATGCAGAACTTCTCATTGCTGTGATGCTTGATTATGCTGCTTTAATATTTGTTCTATTCTTTCCTAATAGAAGCCAAACCACCCCTACATTTTAGTCTTAGATCTTAGCAATTTTCGGCAATAAACACATGAGTTCCAGATGCTAACTAAAACTACAGAAAATGACTGCCAGTTCTGTTTGTGCAATTGTTGTGTGAGAGTTTCTCCTTGGAGACCTTTCTTCTTCCAATGATTTACAGTATGGCCATAAAATGTTGTTTCAAGCTACATTTTGCCATACAAATGTCATCTCAAGAACACAATGTGTTTCTCACAAAATATAGGACTATTTATATTTTGTTGCTCTCCATTTAAAAGCTTATCTTTAGACTAGGCCTTTCCACCTTTTCTTTACTGTAACAGAGGATAATTTTATAAGATGCCTAGGTGACTTCTAACTTCCAAGCACCAGCCTCTTTTCACTTATACAGTTAGATAGTCTCAAAATGACTGTTTCAAAATTCTATAAATACTTGTACTTGAAATCAACACAGAGTATCTAGACTGCTGTCCATACACAAATAACAGCTAGTTCAATTTTCCAGCAAGTAGACAACTTTAGCTAAGCTCAAAAGGATTTTTTGCATTTTATTTCATTCATGGAAAGATAGAAATCTTTCAAACTAATTGCCTGTATAATTATAAAATTTACAGAGCCAATGGGAGGATGGAGAGAGTAAAAGGAGAGAAAAAGAGGGAGGGAGAGAAATCATCCCATCCAAACAGAAACAGAATGGATAGTATGAATCTCCGTGTGAAGGTGTCTTTATCTTTACACTATCTACAGAAGCCATCTATTTGAATTGTTCAGAAGAGATGTGTCTTCCATGTTTCTAATGTCCAATGGAACAGAGCTTTATCAACAACAAAATAAGAAATCATGTTTTGAGAATTAAATGAACAGTTGATGTAAAATGTCTCAGCCAGTTTTTCTAAGTGATGGAAATGAGTGTTATTAAAAATAGGAGGGAGCTGACTAAATTGATTTTCACAAATTGCCATTTTTTCATTTCTGAAATGTGAACTTTGTATCCCTTATTAATAGGCTTTTCTCCCCTTTTTGCTTTTTTAATCACAATACAGGAAATATTTTTCCACATCTAGTTTCTATTTGGAAACAGATTTTATCTAGGAAATGTAGGCATCCACAACCCATTTAGTTCCCATTTTCACAGCATTAGCAGTCAGATGGAAAAATTTTCCTTCAAGCCCCAGTGGCTAAGACTGAGAATCCTCTAATGTGCAAATAACTATATCTGGTCAAATAGCTATTGAGGGGCTACAGGCACCATGAATTACTGCGGAAATTCCTCATGATAAAAAATAGAAATGGAGACCCCAAATTGGTCACATGAGTTTAGTTGATCATGCAGCATTTGAAATATTTTTTATGCATCTGGCAAGCAGCTATTCCCCCTCCAAACACATTTTAAAAATATTTCTGATTCTCTCCTGTTAGGTAACCAAGTCAAAACTCTGCCCATTTCCACATCCCTAGCTTTAAGCAGCTAAAGGCTGCTCTTGTATTATTAAACCATTTAAAGCTCAAAAGAAAATTCTATTTCTTCTTCTCCTCTATAATTTTAGGGAAAACAAACTTTTGTGTCCAAACACCAACTAGTTCATTTCAAAAATGCAGAGCAAAAAGAGTAAATTCTCTTTTATTATTAACTCTTTCTAAAATTGGTACCTAGTAATAACACCTGCTTCTAATTTAAGGTGTACAAAACATGACTTGACCTGCAGAACTCCTGTGCATGAACACCCACTTCTTGTGCAATTTCCCCTTTTAGGCTACACAGCTGAGTAGTCTGTCTTTGAACTCAAATGCATTTTCCTTGTATTTCTATTGGGAAAACTATTGTAATTCATGAGTTAAAAGAGCCATTTTTATGCAGTTTTTTAAGACGACATTTCTGCTTCCTCTTAGAAAATGTTGGGGTTTAGCTATCTTAGCAGATGCAATAATTTCAGAGAGCTGTTGTTGCATTAGCTTGTTATCACTGTAATACCAGTGGCCCTATTTTTATCCTTACTACACAAAAGCTGATCAAGATGAGTCATCTCATTTATAATTAGTCCCATGGTGGTCAAGCATGGGAATGACAGTCTAATTCTACATGAATCCAGACTCCCACAGCTGGAAGATGCTGACTGTAGTTGTGACTTCCAAGTGAAAGAAAATAGTGATATTGGAGCCTACCTCCTTTCTGTACCTGTGCACAAGGTTCATAGTAGTGTTGAGTGGTTCTGGGTTACTGCATACTGCACAGCTACAGTATATGAATGAAAGTATATAACCCACCCCATCCAAAGGAGAAGTCATTAGGGATAGAAGTAATTTATACTAGGCACATTCAATCTCCCACAACCACAAGTAAGGAGAAATAAAGGCAGTTTAATTCTTGGTTACAGTGACTAAGGCAGCAGCATTCTCTCGGTTGATCTGCGTAACTGGTTGAGTGGTGCTACCACCCTCCTTAGGTACCTGCCAGAGCCATGACGAACCAAAGAAGTCATAGAAGAAGACTAGAAGAAGTAGCATGACCAAAAAGTCACTCAGATATTCAGCTTAACGGCAAAACTGCTCTTTTCTGTTACTTTTAGTGTTCTTGTTTACTGTTTTAAAATACATTTATTGGTTTTGAAACATTAAACTTTGAAGCTTTATCCACAGACATCCCCATATATTTTCCATTCTTTTCATACAGTTTGAGTTTTTCACCTTGCATTTCTAAGTTTTTTAATCACTATTTTGTGGGGTTTTGCTGTTTCCTTTTTTTTTTTTTAAACCTTACTCTGTGATTTTGAATGTCAATATAAGCTATGTTGGGATGGGATATAATTCAGAATACACTTATATTTCAATTATACGTCCAACATATAACCATTTAAAAAAAAGTCTTCCAATTCAGTTATATCTCTTTAGTTTCATTTATTGCTTAATTGATACAAAGTCCTCATGCTTCTTGAGATTTGTATTCAGAGTAAGTGGGATATCAGTTTAATGGGATGTGCTAAACTTAGATAGTGCTCTATTATTCTATGCTTTGTCACCTAAGTTTTTAACACCTGCCCACACATGAGGGGCTGACATGCCTAAACTCTAATTACTATATGGTATTCTAGGAGAGAGACTTAAATTTTCATTTGTAGCTCTTCCATTAATTAAGGTTCCTAGGCTTTTATTGCTTCATGAGCTTCAAGGAATAATACAGAGTAATCAATGTGAATAATGAAATATTAGTTGGATCAAAGAAAGGGATTGCATAAGAACAACTAAAAAGCTTACAGTCAGACAACAGTGACAAAAAATGCCACTACATCCCTGCAGCAGTCCCTGAGTGCACAAGGATTTTGTACAAAACAGAACATTTCTGAAAGGAAGGATTAAGAGACACAGCCTCTTAGAAGTGAAAGAAGTGGATTCAATGTTGTCCAGCAGACACAAGGCCTGCTTTGTTTAGTCTTTCTCTTCCAGCTTAGACAGGTATCTTAACTATGATGCTGTTGGAAAAATAGGGGTACAACACTCCAGTTTTGTAAGTGAATGATATGATCTAAAGAATATACTGCATCATTTACCTGAAGAGAAATATATAGAACATCTAATACTTTATCAAGACTATTTGGTCTTGGGTACTTAAGTGTGATATCATCAATCTGTGTCCAAGCTGACTGACTGCAGGTGCTTAGGTAACTTTATTATCAGAACTTAGATCTTTAGGACCTTTAAATACCTGAAAAGAAAGTACAATCTTGTGGATTTGCCTACAGATTTTTTAAAACCTGCTCTTTGTGCTCCTTGATAGAAAAGAAACAGAA
Organism: Amblyornis subalaris; assembly: GCA_018881555.1. Taxonomy (NCBI): domain Eukaryota; kingdom Metazoa; phylum Chordata; class Aves; order Passeriformes; family Ptilonorhynchidae; genus Amblyornis; species Amblyornis subalaris. Next base: position 260,828 of record JACAXG010000281.1, on the reverse strand, counting down.
AAACCAAAACAACGAACAAGCAAAAAATCCCCAACAAACTCCAGACTTCTTTTCTGAGAATAACTCATCTAGAAAATAATCAATATCTTATGATATCAATTAGCTTATTCTTGTAGAGTCTTTCTCACTAGTACAGTATCGTGAAAGGATCTGTTGCCAAGAAGCATAGAAAGCAGTTAGTTGCCCAGACAACCATTGTAAGGGAAGATTAGGTCAGCCTTCAAGTTCCCATTAAATTGTCTAAAAGTGATTTGTCCAATACATATCTCTGAAATGTTTACTAAACGAGTTTTGAAAATATGACAACTGCCTGTAATAATTAAAATTCTGCATAGAAATGTCTCTCTTTTTATTTAGTTTTCATATCAACAACAATAACAAAATATCCTCCTGCTTCTGCAAGACACTTTACTTTCTGGATATCTTGCTCCCCCACAGAAGACATAGGCTAAAAACAAAGAACATGCTTGGCAAACGTATGGATTCCATGTGCAAGTACCATTATCTTTAGCCAATTCATAGGCAAATACAACTCTGAATTTGATGTTGAAGTTCATTTGGCGAATCCTCTGGGCTGTAAGAGTGTCATGGTAGACAGCACTTTTCCTTATCAGAGTGATTTGGCTGAGAATCTTTCTCAATGGGTTTTTTCCTTATTTTGTTGTGAGCATTCAGCTGAGAATGCCATTTGTCCAACTTAAAAAAATAAACAAAACCTCCAAAAAATCAACAACAACCCCTAAAGCCACAATCATTCTAGAGAGATTTCATAAAGAGTTTCTTCCTTTTTGCTTTCTTCTAACATTCCTTCAGAGCTATTCCAGAAAATTCATATGCAGTTTTATTCAACTACACAATAAAAGTACCTAGAGGAGGCTTAGAAGTTAAACAGGCCCAATGGAATTATTTTCTTCATAATTTATGAATTCTTGATTAGAAACCTGGTTGCTTATGAAAATTGCTTGATGGTACTAGAGAATTTCTTTGGCAGCCCTGGTTTTATAGCCCTTGTTTTGTTGTATTTACTGCTTCTGGTTGTTAGTGAGAGGTTATGTAAGGATGATAAGAGGACTTTCAAAATTTTCCTAAGTTCCGGTCTTTAGACCTTGAAGTATTTCTTTCTTTTTGAAACCAGACTGGAACACGGGAAAAAACTACATTTGGTAGGTTCTGTTCCACACAAACTCTGACTGCCTTTGTTTTGGATTGCAATGGTTAAACATTCAGTGACTGTTCTATACATACCAAACAAAACTTGTGGCTAAGTCAATATTCTTCCATTTTTTTTTTACTTTGTTTAAATTCTCACATAGCAAAACTATGCCAGCGTAACTGTTGGAGATTTTCGTTGCTGGCCTACTATTCTGTTCAAAATGGAAGTGTTATCTTCTATTTTTCTGCTTGAGACAAAAACTTGGAAGAACCAGGTTTTGTAGCTTAACTGATTGGGATGGAGCTCTGATTTTCTACAATTTTTAAAATATTTCTGTATAGCAGAACTATTTCATAAGTTTGTGGAAAAATTATGTTAGAAACACTACACTTTTAAGTGGTATGCTCATTTTTGGGCAAGAAAATAATATATATTGTAATATATATCTTTGGATTACACTGCTACAGTATCAATTAGTTTGGAAAAGACCTCTGGGATCATCAAGTCCAATCTGTGACTGGGCACTAGACCACGGCACTAAGTGCCACATCCAGTCTTTCCTTAAACATCTCCAGGGACGGTGACTCCACCACCTGTCTGGGAAGCCCATTCTGTGGAGGGCTCTGAGCCCTCAAAGTTAGAGCTTCCAGCACTGCCCTGGAGGTAGTCAGAGACACCAACTCTCCCAACATGCCTTGTTTCTTCACGGTAATAGCCTGTACCCTGTTGGCTAATTGGTTTCCGCCCCACCCCCTGTTTTCACCATATAAACCCATGCCTCTACCCCTGACACCAGGGAGCTTTTGTCCTTGGCCTCCCCTTTGCAGGGTGGTTTGGACAATAAAGCTACCTCTGTGGAACAGCCATATGAGGCTCCTGTCTCTCTGTCCCCGAGTCTGCCTGGGGTGATTTCACAAAAGAGCTGAATCACTTGTAGCTGAAAGAATGCTACACCTACTGAAATCACCCGTCACCTTGGAAGGCTTGCAAAGTGCCCCTGGAAGAGTTGTTCTCTGCGGAATGCTCTCTAGGAAGGTCGCAGGCATGCCGGCCTGGATATCAGTGCCAGACCCCTTCCTACGACACCATTCCAGTAACTAATCACCCTTTCTGTGAAGAAATTCTTCCTAATCTCCAGTTTAAACCTTCCTGGGGAAGATTAAGATTATGTCTTCTTGTCTGTTACTCATTGCCTGAGAGAAGAGACCAACCCCCATCTGGCTACAATCTCCTTTCAGAGAAGTTGTAGAGAGTGATAAGGTCTGCCCTGTGGATGTCATACATTACAGGCTATAGTTTCACGAGAGCTATACCTTTTTCTGCAGTCAACATATAAATGATCAAATTGGTTGTCTAGAAACAAACTAGAGAGACAATGCCAGGCCTGAATTCTGGGGCTAGAGACGTTAGTCCCTAGCCACTGAGGGAAAAATACATAGAAAGATATAGGTATTAGCTTTTTCTTTTTGATATGAAAACCAATTGTGAATTTGTTTTAACCGAAAGTAATTTGTTTTATATAAATCAATTTTGCCATACAGTAACAATAGTAGCTTTTGGTTAATATCAAACTAAGCACAACTAAGTTGGTAATTGGTGACATGCTCCCAGTTTCCTCCCCCATTCAGAAATTTCCACGTTTGTGCAAAAAACATTAGTGTTGGAGCATTTGTGGATCAATTATAGCTACTGTATAGTTGAATAGCTATTATTATTGGCTCTACCTACTATTAATATAGCTATAGCTGCTAGTGTTGGTAGTCATAAGAAAAGAGCTTTCAATGATCTAAGAATACTGTAGAAAAGAGGTGTTTTCTGTCCTCTGTAGAAAGGAAAAATAAGTATGTTTACACAGTGCTCTACATTGCTTTGCTGAGAAAAAGCTTTTTTTTTCTACATGCAAATACAAGCTCAAAACCCATAAGGAATGCAATAATGTTACTGCAGAAATCTGCTAGAATAATATTTCCGACGTCTTAGCAGAACCAATTGTTCTGCTGACCTGGTTTAGTCTGCTTCCAGTTACAGAGTAAACTGCTCACAAAGCCCACTGCACAGTGCAGACATCTTCTGAAGTTCATGTTTTTTGTAGGCAAAATCAAATGCTTTGGACTCCTTGTCCATGGGCCCTGCCTTCCTACGTTACCGAGAAATAGGCACAGATGATAGCATGGCAACTAGGATATTTGTTTATGTTTTTTGAGCGGCCTGCAGTGGAAGAAGGGAGTGCAACAAAATCATTCCCCTATCATGACGGTGTAGCAGCTTATGGCAAAGCACATGAACCTAGTGGAGCACTGCGAAGAGGATTCTTTAAAGACACTAACCAAATGATCTGGTCTTTGTATCTGGTCTGCATTGACTGAGAAGCCAATGTCTCTAAAATGCAAAGAACAGGGTTATTGACTATTTGTGACTTAGCCCATACCTTACAGATCACTATCCAGGCTGTATGTCAAAGCCCTTTTAGAGTTTTAAGTGTTCTTTTAATTTCAGTATTTAACATCAGACTAAAACTAAAGCACTAACGGTTCTAGTGATTTTATCACAGTGAAATAAATCATATTTATATTTATTCAGCTTAGACCTGTAAACTGTATCTGCACATGTATGTTCACAGTGTCATCTTCTATACTCAACACTAGCCTGACAGTAGACACATTGTAGGATATATAGAATAACTGATTTTTTCAGACTTACATGATTAACTGATTTATATCAGGTTTCAGTTTAAATGGCCTCTCACTCATCATATCAAGTGCAGGATAATTAGAAACAATTTCGTGGATTTTTTTTTTCCTTCTGATTGATATTTTTAGAACACATCTTAAAACAGAAATTCGAGCTTCCTCTGGGTTTGTATGGAGTCCTCCTCATCTGAAGTAAATAACATTTTAATTTGATATCACAACTTTTTTTCTCTTTTTCTTTTTTTTTCTGAAAGCTTTTTTGCAAAGTTTGGCTTTATCCTCCCGTTTGTCACAGTGTCTGGTAAATCTTCCTTCCTTTCTCTTTTGTCCTGCAATCAGAACTAGGATTACAGCCTCTGTGTTTATTTTGGTGGTGCTTTCATTACTAGTCTGGCAGGCTTTCAAGTTCTTGAGTGTGGAAAGTGGAAAGATGGCAGAGCTGCGTAGATTTGTACATGTGAATTGTGCATTCTGCCTGGATGTTTGTAGTTTCTTCCATGTTTCTGCATTGCAAAACCATGCTTAGTTCTTTAATGTGGACATGAAATCTAAGATATACTTTATATTTATATTTATAATATATATTTACATCTATATTTACAATTACATTTCATTTTATATAATTTATGGTTTTGTTCTTTATACTTTGTAGTATTTTTAATCTATGAGTCCAATTCAGAATTCAGTGCTATCAGGTGCTATCAACATATTCTGTGTGATTCTCATGATCACCATCTCATTTTCTCTGAATGCTAAATACAGTGCACAAGATAGTTATGGTAGGAGCTGATGAGTTCAGCATTTAATCGTTACCTCAGAATACCATGAGTAAGCCTTTGGAGAAAGGTGAACTGACTATTCTAGATGTAAAAACCAAAATTAACCATAGATTTCATAGACTCATTTAGGTTCAAATAGAATTCTAAGATGATCAAATCCATCTGCCGATCTGTGCACCACCATCATGGTCACCATCACACCATGTCCTCAAGCGCCATATCCACAAGTTTTTTGAACACTTCCTGCGATGGTGACTCCACTCCCTGTGCAGCCTGTTTGCCCTGGGTAACCCCTCAAAAATGTGTATTGTATTCTATATCTTTTCTACACTGACCTGATTATCACTGTCCCTTCCAGACGTGGGGCTGGAAGCAGAATCAGAGTGCCTTGCCTCGGGCTCAGAGAGGTGGGGCATGCTGGGGTCCCTCTAAGGGCCAGGGAACACCCAAGAAGAGCCTCTTCCTTGTTTCTCACTGGGCTGTTCAGAGAGTTGCCTGGGGCAGGGTCTCTGAGAAACTGCATTCCACAATCCTAAACTATTTTGGACAAAATTTCAAAGCCCCATTTTTGTCTGTGGTTGCCGGGGGGGTTCGTAAGCTCCTACCTTCCCATTTTTTTGTTCCAGTAGAAAGGTTGAGCTGAGCGGCTCAAAGCATATTGTCTTCTTTGTTCCCAGAGAGTCCACGGGATTCAGCACCTTTGTATCTAGTGCTTATTATTGTTATCTTGGTTGTTGCTGGTTTGTTTTTTAGTACACTGTTAAGACTTATTATGGGAGAATTCATACCTGAAGAAGGATGGCCTGTTGATGAAACAATTAAAGTATATCCCTAAAAATGTGATAATGTGGCAATAATGCAAACGCGAGGCTTTTCAGCTATTTTAAAGATTGAGGAACTAAAAACCAGACGAACAAATGCAGTCTCAGGAAAACCACAACAAGATGTTCGGCTGGAGGTAATGCTAATAATATGTCTTTGTCCTAACCCCCAGCAGAATTTGTATTAACAAATCGAGAAGCTGTTGCATCAGTGTCTGCTTTAAGCAAGGTATAAAAAAAGCTTGTTAGAATAAAGAAAAAAGAAGCCTTTTTTGAAAAGCACTCGGTGTCTGTGTGTTCGTCTGTTCCAACAACCAGATTATCGATAATTTATGTATTCTTACATTCATCTCCTTATTGGTGCAATGGAAGTGGTTGAAACTAAAGGGGACGTAGCTTGTTTCCCTGGTTCCATCCTGTAAGTTGTCTTAAATCACAACACTGTTCTAACGCTATACAGTCCTTTATGTGAAGAATTTTTTCCAAATATCCAATCTAAACCTCGCCTGCCCAACTTGTATTCGTTTCCTCTTGTCCTGTCACTTGTTGCTAGGGAGAAGAGACCTATCCCCACCTGGCTACACCCTCCTTTCAGGTAGTTGTAGAGAGGAATAAGGTCACTCCTGAGCCTCCTTTTCTCCAGGCTAAACAACCCCAGCTCCCTCAGCAGCTCCTCATAAAACTTGTGCTCCAGACCCTTCTCCAGCTCCACTGCCCTTTTCTGGACACAGTCCAGCACCTCAGTGTCTTTCTTGTCATGAGGGGCCCAGATCTGAACACAGTATTTGAACTGCAGCCTCACCAGTGCCCAGTACAGGGGACGATCACTGCCCTGGTCCCTCCTGGCCACCTGGGCACATGCTGGCTCATGTTTAGCTGCTGTTAACCAGCAATCCCAGGCCTTTTCCTCTCTGGGCAGCTTTCCAGCCCCTCTGCCCCAAGCCCCTCTTCCCCAAGCCTCTGTCTCTGCATGGGGAAATTGTTGGGACCCAAGAGCAGAAGTCAGTGCTTGACCAAGTTGATTCTCATGAAATTGTCCTCAGTCCACCTATCCAGCCTCTCTGGAGTCTGAAATGTCTGGAGCAAATCTGTGGATTCAATATGGAGATGAAAGAAAGAAATATAAAAGCTAATTTTTAAAGTGTAATTTGATGAAATCCAGCAGAAAAGTATAGACAATGGCAAATTCAATCCCATTTTCATTATATTCCATTCATTATATTCATATATATTCCAAATATTAACAGCTTTGTGGTAAAACATTTTCCCCAAAAGGACACAGTTAAGTTTCAGATGATCCAATCTTTTTCAATGGTATGAGCTCTCTTTCTGTCTCTAGGTTAGGTACTTCAATTAAAATACCTTTGGAAAATAATAGTGCAGACTGGTTTAACATATGCTTACAAGTTTTTGAAAATCGTGACTTACCATTACCGCATATATATTTGTGAAAAAGACTGTCAGTGCCACAAAACCTAGAAATAAATCTGGGGCACAGAAATAGTAGCAATTTACTATTTTATATCAACCCAAAAAGTACAGGGGTTATATCTCCTTCTTGAGGAATGAATGGTTGTGTCAGCTCCTCTTACAGTAATACATTGTGTACATTGCCCAACTGGCTTGTGTTTCAGTACTTTTATTTGTATATAATGAATTGCATAACAACGCCTTTGGACAGAACTGCAGCACCTAGATATTCCAGTGCTAAATTTTTCCGGTTTATTTATTTTACTTTGGGTATTTACTTCTATTCTTGAATCCATAAAGCTAAACAAGTGTCAATGAACCTGTCATGGTAATACAAACTAGGAAACTGGAGCGTCAGTTGCCCAAAATCTCCCACCTCAGTAACATGTAGCTTTCTTTTTACGTGTCAAATATTCATGTTGATTTGCCCTGAAATGCCTTGATGTCAATGTTTATGTTACTGTGAGTAAAGGATTCAAACATTTTACCCTACAAGGCCTGCATTATTAGCTTGCATATGCAGCCAACAATTTTTTGCATCTCCGTAGCAACATCCTTGCACACAAAGGTGTTTTAGGACCAAGATTGATAGGTGTACTGACCGAATTTCTAGACAGTGATGAAAAATATTAAAATATACTAAGTCAAATTGTAAAGATAAACACCTTCTTTTTTTTTTTAATGGGTGTGACAGATGATGGAGAGAAATTCTGGTAGATCAGTTAAAGGTGAAAGGGATTAGGTAACTTCACTACCTCATGGAGCAACAGTTATAGAAATAAATCAAAGAAACTAACTAAGGAAATGCAAGACTGCTGGACTGGAGAAAGACCCTTAATCTGCTAAACTCAACTGTCACAAGCATTTTAGACAAGCAAGCCCTGAAAGAAACATTGGGAGTTGTAGGGAAGGAGAGAAGAATTTGAAAACCCCTTCATCTTCAACAAGGTTCCTTGTGCAAAGCCTAAAAACTGAACACATTAGCAAAAAATCCTTATAAACTTTCGTAACACATTGTGGATTAATTTTTCACAAATCTCATATAAGATTCAAATGCTCTATTTCCCCAGTTTAAGAATAAATTTCCACTGGAGTATGCACTTCATGACAAGTCGTCGAAATTGTAGATAAGCGTCAGGTCCATTCTTTGCAGATGCATGAACTAAACATAACTTCAGTGTCCTAGGGTGACTTTATGATGCTATATGTCCCAATTGCCTGCTTAATGAAAAATATTAACTCTCTGTCTTTAAGCTGGTTTGAGAAGAACCAAACTTGTTTTGGTTTTCTTTGAAGGTGTTTACATTCCTGGCTTTACCTTTATCAGCTAGCTTTGGCGTGGTTCTTGGAAGATAAAAAACAACTCTGCTTCTGAGGAGAGAGGTCTGGCCAGCTGCTTTTCTGCAGTTGGATGCAGAGGGAACACTTTTACCTTTTTTTCGTGTGAGTTTTCGGCACTGCTTTTACTCATATTGGAGGGAACTGAAACTTGCTTTTGGCTTTTTCCCTCCTCTGCCTGAGGCATGGAGAGAGGACGGTTTTTTCTGGGATTGGTTTTTTTTTTCTCCTTCTTTCTTTGGAACTTTACAACAGACAGCTGGGCTCTGTTCTACATACATCTCTCTGGGGCCTACACCCTGGGCCTGGAGAGGGCCTACTTCGTACTCAAGCAGCTAGCTAGAGACAGAGCAGAAGACCACACCCAGGGAACAAAAGACTCTGAATTCATCCAGGTTGTCTTCGTCACAAGAGGTTTATTATCTAACATTATTAATTTTTTATTTTCTTTTCCCTTCCCCTGGTGCCTGCGTGCACCATCCCCCCCAGCAGCTGGGTTTTGTTAAATAAACACGGTTTTTTTCACTTTCCTCCAAGAAATTCTTATTGAGGGGGCGGAAGGGAGTTTTGGGACCCTATCTTTTGTGGAGGAGGCTCTTCGAGTCTTCCTCCTAAGTTTGTCCAAACCGTGACAAACATATTTGGTGCCTGAACAGGGCCTGACCACGACATTCAGGCAGGAGTAAGAGTCATCACTTAACACCTGGGGCATAAGGGGACAAAGAAATATGCATCTCTTCACGAGATTGTTCAGAATATTTTAAAATTTCAGCTTTCTCTTCTTTCTTTTCTCTTCAACAAGTGTACAAGAAGTACAGAATTGCCCTTTAAGGCAGATTACAGGAGACTACCAAAACATTGTTTAACCACTCAGGAGTGAAAAGCAGGTAGGACTACTTGTCAATGGTAGCAAACATGCAAGTAAAGAAAAATACTTCATCTTAATTAGCAATGCCAGATTTGTAACCCTGCAGTTGTTTCAATGTGATTAATTCTAGGTCAGCTTTAAGCATTCTAGAATCATCAGTTCACTGCACCATAAAATAAACCAGTTAGAAGTGAGATTCTCCATGTGTTACCAGTTTAACAGACCACCACATTACAAGAATTACTTCCTCTCCAAAATTATTACTTTGTAATTTTTAAGAGAACATTGAATATAGCTGAAAATTAATTTTACCACCATTAAGTGAATATTCCCATGGAGTCTTTTTAAATTAATCTAAAATTCTTTCTTCCAATCCCTGACTCTGCATTCTCAATTAGTACATATGTAATAAAGACACAAACTCATTAGGATTAAACTTTGGCAACACAAAAGGTATAAAAAATACTACATATCTACACATATAGTATGACCAATAAAAATAATGCTCTGGTGCAGCATTTTTATTCCTACATATTCATCAAAAGAAATCCACAATAATATGGCCTACAAAAGCACAGGAAGGATCAGAATTAGCTGTCCTTTTGTAAACACTGTACAAGATTACTCTGTGGGTATAAAGTTTTTATAAGCCTGTTTCTATCAAGAAAGCAATTTAGAAGTGACAGGTATTGTCTGTTCTTGTTTTTGCTGCGTTTTGGTACTTCTCAAAGTGTATTATTAAAGAACCACAACAACAACATTTGCCCTGAAATATAGGATGCCAATGGAAAACTTTCTCCTGGTTAAAAAATGGCAAAGACTTTGAATCATGAGATGCCTACTTACTAACATACAAGACAGAAGTATCTCAGAATAGGAGCTTCTCTTCTGAGTGAAATGATTTAGCATGGTACAATATCTCATTCTCAGCAACTACTAAGGGTTATCTTTCATTCCACGCCACATGAATCATTATGGTTTGTTTCAACAGGGAAATAAATGTCAGATCCTACTCTTTCTCCATTTAACAGTTATCTGGGTGTAAATGATCAAATGACATACTTTGAAATGTAGGTTAGTGAGTGCAAAAGTGTCAGCAGCCAAAGGTAATGGATTTTGACAAGTGTCAATATTTCATAATTTATTATACTTGTGTTAGTACAACATTGTACTAGCTTAAGTATTCAGTTTTTAATACCACATTGAGAACTTCTTTAATGAAATAGGTTTTAAAATTAGGCTAAATATGGTTTCTGTTTGTTTTAATTTTATTTTTTATATATATTTTCAAAGATAATAATTTGTGTTCTTCTGCTGAACTTCTGGAAACTGTATTAGTTCCAAGAGTTATCGATGGAACCTGTCAAAACTTTGAGTCTTTGCCACTATAAAGAAAGGGTATAAAAGTCTGTTCCTCAATCTTTCACATTAGTTTACAACAATATCCGCTTCTGCTTCCAGTGTTTTTCAGGCCAATCAGTTCCAATATAGATTTAATCATTTCTGAATATTTGCACACATATTCTTGCATGTGCCTCTTCTGATATAGCAAGGAAAATCTGATTTTCATCAGATATAATGCATTTACATTTCTGCCTTTTCAGTGTTAGGTTGCTTGCTAGAAAATAATCTTCAAAGAATACAAAGTGTCACAAATTTATTCCAGCCTGAACACTAATAGCTTATTCTGAATAATATGGGAAGATTTGACTACTTAATTATAAAGCAGCCAGGAGAAGCAGGCTAAGAAAGTAGTTTTCCTTAACTTGATACTAATTGTATTGTAAATTCTGCCACTCAAAGTTTTCTGAGGATAATCCACACATACCCCCACATTTTTATTAATTATGTATATTTAAATTTTTATTTACTTATAAGCAGTACATTCAACCCCTCCTTTTATTGACAAAGAGTCACAAAGGAGAACTTAATAGCTGTAATAATCTCCTACTGAATCCATTGAAAAAAATGTAATAATGTGGAAAACCAATGAATTTGTTCACCTGCTTTAACATTATGTTCAATCATTTATCAGCAGTCCTGGCTAGTTGGAGAAGTTCTAGTTGACTGGGAATTAACCAATGTAATGCCCACTTCCAAGAAGGGTTGGAAGGACAATCCAAGGACCTATGGACTTGTCAGTCTGACCTCAGTACTGGGGAAGGTCATTGGGCAGTTCATCCCGACTGCCATCATGCAGCACATACAGGACAACCAGAGATTCAGGCATAGCCAACAAGGTTTTATGAAAGGCGGGTCCTGCTTGACCAACCTGATTGCCTTCCAAGACAAAGTGACACACTTAGAGGATGAGGGAAAGGCTGTAGATGTGTCTACCTAGGCATTAGTAAAGTGCCTGATACTGTTTTCAATAGTATCAACAACCTGGAGAAACTGGCTGTCCATGGAGGGAACAGATGCACTTCTTCATGGGTTAAAAAGCTGTCTGGCTGACTGGGCCCAGAGAGTGGTGGTGAATCCAATTGAAACCAATTGGAGGCCAGTCACTAGTGAGGATTTACAGGGCTCAGGATTGGTCCAGTCCTGTTTAACCTCTTCATCAATAACCTGGATAAGGGGATTGTGCAACCCCTCAGCAGTTCTCAGACAACACCAATGTATGTTTGTATGTATGCGGAATTCCATGGGTAAATACCCATAGTAAGTATACTAGACCTGACAATTTTATTCAGGCTTGCTTGTATTAGTGTAGCTGACAATAGAGTTTGGTGCAGAAAAGCAAGAGAGAAGTTGAGGACACTATTTGTATATGTCTGTTTACTTTTGGCTTCGAATAACTAATTTTTTATGTACTTTACACCCAAAAGAGGCTTTTAGAAAAAAAAGATGCATGCATTGAACCTGTATTTTCACAGCAGGCATATTTTCTAAATATTGAGACAAATGCCTCAAATTATTGAGGAATAAAGCTGGTTATTTTTCTCTTGAATTGCCTGCGAGGGTTTTGTTTGTTTGTTTTTCACCAGAACCCTGATCGCTTGCAAAGAGTTCATACTAGTTGCGTTATAAATAAAGCAAAAGTACGACTGACTGCAGTTTTAACGGTGCACACAGGAAAGCATTCAGCCTTACAATTTTATTCAGCATAGGATTTGATTCCACATCAGTGACCGCAAGCTGGTCACATTGCTCATTCAAATTGAGCAATGAAAAGTAAATTATTACAGTGCCTCATATCTGTTCTGGTGCTGAGATATGACAGCCTGAACTGTGAGCAAAAGGAAGATAATAAAATATATTCTTCCATTTTGATTCACATCAAAAATCTGTCTAGCCAAACACTCATTGGACAGGTGCACTCTTCACTGGGTTAAAAATCATCTGGATGGCTGGGCCCAGAGAGTGGGGGTGAATGGAGATACATCCAGCTGGCAGCCGGGTGCTTGTGGTGCTCCTGGGGGCTCAGTGTTGGAGCCAGACCTCTTTAATATCTTTATCAGTGATCTGGAAGAGGGGTTCATGTGTTCCCTCAGTCAGTTTGGAGATGACATCAATTTCAGTGGGAATGTTCCTGCTGGAGGGCAGGAAGGCACTGCAGAGGGATCTGGGCAGCCTGGATTGGTGGGCCCAAGTCAACAGTATGAGGTTCAACAAGGCAAAGAGCAGGGTCCTGAACTTTGGTCAGTCAGGTGCTGGAGCGTGTCCGGAGAAGAGCAACAGAGCTGGTGAAGGGTCTGGAGCACAAGCCCTGTGAGGAGCAGCTGAGGGAGCTGGGGTTGTTTATCTTGGAGAAAAGGAGGCTCGGGGGAGACCGTACTGCTTTGTACAACTACCTGAAAGGAGGGTGTAGCCAGGTGGGAGTTGGCTTCTTCTCCCAGGCAACCAATGAGAGGACAAGAGGACCTGATAGGCTCAGGCTGTGCCAGGGGAGGTTCAGGTTGGACAACAGGAAGAGTTTCTTCACTGAAAGGGTGGTCAAGTACCAGAATGGACTGCTCAGGGAGGTGGTGGAGTCATCATTCCTAGAAATGTTCAAGAAACAATGGAACATGGGATTCAGTTCAGTTGACATGGTGGTGTTTGCTCAAAGGTTGAACTTGATGATCTTGGAAGTCTTTTCCAACCTTAGTGATTCTATAATTCTATGATTTTGGCTGTGTCTCTTTTGCCTTAGGACAGGATGTAAAACTTGGTGTATATAGTGGGATATTCTTCTGTCATGTGTTGTTAATAAACAGGACTTCCAGAACTGTTCATACATTTATGTCCTCATGCTGAGACCCTTCAGAAATTCCTCACTGGAAATCTATATGTTTCTACTTCCCCCTTCAATTCAAATGAAACAGTTTTATTTCTCTTCTATCCTCTCATATTTTAGTACAATTTATCCTTCTGCTTTTCCCTTTGATGACTGTGATTATGCAGCTCCTGGCAGCACCGTCTGTGGTGGCATAATCTTGTCTGTGTTTATTTTTGAGTTAGAGTGGATAGTAGTACGCAGTCATGAAGATGCATCCTTGGAGGTTATCCCTGTAGATGACAGATATGATTTGTTTTCTTCTATATTGTGAAAGCAAATCACGACCAGTGATGCAATATGAAACATGAATTCATAGTTTTTACTTGCTGGAACAACTTACTTAAATGAAAACAAGGATCTAAAGGGTCTTTGTTTCTCAGGTGTCAGATTCAGCTAATGATCCAAGAATTTTACAGCAACCCATCAATTCCAAAACTCTTGGATAGTCTTTTGCACTTTCTTTCCATGTTGGAAAATCAAATAGCATAGTTTTTTTCAAGTGAATTTTGCAGTGAGTGGGAGATTGGGTCAAAGTAAACTAAAGTCATCCAGCAGCCTTCTCCAATCTTAATTTACTTTGTTATTGACAGGTTCTTAAGTCAGTGATTATTTCTCTGTGAGATAGAAAATTCCAGCTCCTAAAAGAACATATTGGTCCAATGCATGCGTAAGGAAAAAAATTGATTCCTAGAAAAATGCCACAGTGGGAAGCTAATTTATTCTGAATCAGTGTAACTGGAATAAAGAGAATCTTGTCTGGATGCTCTTGTGCACATGTACCAGCAGTTCATGAAAATGAAATTTTTCTGCTTTGTGGAAAAGAATATATCCTTAACACTGGCTTTTCTGTTCTTCACATAATGAAATTATACTCCGCAGGATACTCCAAAAACACTGACATTACCAATGAATTCTTTATGATGCCTAGCTGATTCTCTGTATGGGACCAATATAGTCCAGTCACGATTTATGCAGGGGAACATATTCTATGCAACTTATGTTTTAAGTCTCCATGTGGATTTGAAAACAACAATAAGCCAAAGAATTTATTTCTTTCCTTTACTTCTTATTTAAGGTTTTTTTTTCCTCTGTTCTTGCAGTCTTTTCAAATCATTTCTTTTCAGTGGTGTTCAAGTTTTTTTCTTCCAATTGTTTTTAATTGTATTTTAATATTCCTAATTAGTACATCAGAATGTAGATGAAACAAATGTAATTTACTGAAAACTGAAGCTTACAGAAATTCCATTATCTTCTCACTTAACTAAATACATAAGGTCACCAATACTTGTGTTTAAAACACAAGAGTGACCCATAAGATATTAGCCCTATTTCCAGCAATATAACAGAGTTAAATTTAAAAAAGACAAATTGACAAATTTACAGTCCTTTATCACTTGGGAAGAGACTCTGTCACACACCTTCATATGGATAACAGGTGAAGTTAAGTAGTGGAATTGTCCCTGGCGTAGGAATGTGCTGGGGCTGTCAACATTGGGCCAGAGTCCCTTGTGTGATTCTGTTTAATATTATCACTTTCATTATTTAGAAATTTAGTATATCTATGTAAAATAATCCTTCTTATTACATAGAACACATAAAAAAAAATTTAAAAATTAAAGCAGTTCAACTGTCGTTTTCCTAAACCAACACACAAACAGAATACAAGTAAATGGGTAAATTATTATTGCACAGACCTATGCAACTACACAGTGCTTCAAATCTCATTTGCTTCCAACTAAAGTAGTGGAAGAACTTCCATGCATTTAATTGAACATGAAACCATAGTGTTTACTGTTTGCATTACATGTTACATGTTACACCAAATTTTGATTTCTAACTATAGCATATATTTTCTTTGTTTCTATTTGTTTAGATGCTTTTGCTGTATACTTTGAAATTCAGGCTTTATCCTTATGAATATATTGCAAAGTACTCTCTTCAAGAGAAGGGGTTTGATTTGAAGACTAAAATTTATTCTATTTTGATAGCTGGTTCTCCATAGTAGAAGGTTGTGGTGAAAGCTCCATTTTATATATACTATAAGAAGTAAAAGAATCTATGTATGTAGAAGATTACATTGAGGTTGTTTGACAAATCTACCAAGTCTTGGGAAATGACTGACTTGTTGACCCTTGACTCTTTCGTTCCATTTGTCCTGCAAACCTGCTGTTGTTACAAACCATATTGCATTATTATATTACATTCACTTTGCTCCTTAAGAACTGTGATTTCTTTGGAAGGAAAAACAGTGTTTGATTTTTTTTAATGCTTTTTGGAAAAGTATTCCAAAATTATATTCTTGATCCCTCTTGTTCATGAGCATGACAATAAACATGCTAATCATTAAAAGTGGAATTGTCCAGCAGACATTGGAACAGGCTGTCCAGGGAAGTAGCAGAGTCACCATCCCTGAACTGTTCAAAAAATGTGTGGATGTGGCACCTGAGGATACGGTTTAGTGGTGCTAGCTTGATGGTTGGACTCAATGAGCTATTCCTACGTTAACAATCCTGCTTTTTCTTGCTCCTTCATGCAGTGATTTTACCAGTTCCTCTTTGACCTCTTTATTTGGTGCAATAATCCACTTGTTCAGATGGTGGATCTGCATATGCACTGAAATCTATTCCCTCCAATTACTTTACCAGATGTGCAGGCAACATTATACAATGGGGTAACAGTGTAGATGTAGAAAAATACCTACTGTAATTGAGGACAGAATTTGACCAGGAATATTACATATTAAAAAACCCAACAAATTTAGCAAGGTAGTGAAACTTTCAGTATTTTAATGTTGCTAAATATCCTAATAAATTCATGAACAAAGGCTGGTTTCAGCCATTGGCTTTGCACCACTCTGTATCAAAATGGGTTAAACATTTCATCCCTGAAAGACATTCTTGGTGTTGAATTCTGCAACAATGTAATTATCTATTTCTTTATTTTAGTTTCTTTTTTTGAAATGGTATCAAATGCTACAGCAAAATGAAGCAAAGACACAGGATATGAAAAAGATCTTTTTTTTTTCGAATACCAACCTTCCTGGCACTTGCAAAGAGTACCCTGTAGCAGAGTCTTGTGAGAATAAAGAATACTAGTGGGCTGACCAACTCATGCAATAGAAATTGCATGATTTAGAGTCCTTGGGAAATTACGAGTTTTAGCTAGTTCTTCAGGATTAAAATCTTCACATTGCCTCTCTTTATTGCAGTTATTACTGCCCATCTTAGCAAAGTGGTTACATCTTTTTAAAAGAACATTGCCCCTAATTACTAGCAAAAGAGTCTGAGTGAAAACCTGATTTTACACCACAACAGATCCATTTGTAACTTGGAGGAATAATTAATGCAGCTAATGGTCAGCTATCAGGTACCTCCTATAGTTGCTTAGATTAATTTTGCAATCATTCAGAGTTTATAATAAATGTCAGTGCAGATCTAACTGATGAACCTGGCAGATCAAGAGCATCCTCAGAAAAATCCCATGTTAAATGACTTATTGAAGGATGTGTAGCTCTTTTTCTCCTTGTAATGTGACAGAAGTTTCCCTCTGCTGCTTCCTGCAAATCAATGTTCTTGGCCAGGAGAAGGACTTCAAATCATAGAGACATAGACTCATTAAGGTTGGAAAAGACCTCTGAGATCATCAAACCCAACCACTGACCCAGCACCATGGTTTACCATGTCATTAAGTGCCATATCCACGTTTTTTGAACATTTCATAGGACAGTGACCACCTCCCTGGGCAGCCTGTTGCGATGCTGTCCAACTCTTTCTGTTAAGAAATTTTTCCTAACATCTACTTTAAACCTCCTCTGGAACAACTTGAGAACATTTTTGCTTATCTTGACACTTTGTACTTGGGAAAAATAACCAATATCCAATATCACTACAACCTCCTTTCAAGTAATTGTATAGAGTGATAAAGTCCTCCCTGAGCCTTCTTTTTTGAGTTCCTTCAACTGTTCCTCATAACACTTGTGTTTCAGACTCTTCATTAGCTCCATTGCCTTTCTCTGGACATTCTCCAGAACCTCAATGTCCTTTTTGAAGTGAGAGGTCCAAAACTGAACACAGCATGCCAGGTGGAGCCTCACCAGTGCCCAGTACAGGGGGATGATCACTGAATTAATCCTGCTGGCCACACTATTGCTGATACAAGACAGGATGCCGTTGCCTTTCTTAGTCACTTTGACAGGCAGCTGATATGAACCTGCAGTGTGCCAACCACTACCACCAAGTCCCTTTCTGCTGAGCAGCTCTCAATGCACTCATCCTCCAACCTGTAGCATTGCATAGGGTTTTTAGTACCCAGGGGCAGGACTTGGCACGTTATTGAACCTCATGTTGTTGTCCTCAGCCCACAGATCCAGTATGTCCAGACCCTTCCACAGAGCTTTTCTACCTCCCAGTAGATCAAAACTCCTATCCAACTTGGTGTTGTCTGCAAACTTACTGAGGATGCACTTGATCCCTTTGTCCAGGATGGTGCTGAAGATATTAAACAGGATTGGACACAATACTGAGCCCTGGGGAACCCCACTTGCCAATTGGGTTTAGCTCCATTCACCAGCGCTCTCCAGGCTCAGACATTCAGCCTCTACTGTATCCAGAGTGTACCTGCCTATGCCATGAACAGCCAGTTTCTCCAGGAGAATGCTGTTGAAAATGGTCAAAGACTTTACTAAAGTCTAGGTAGACACATCCACAGCATTTTCTCATCCACTAAGCAGGTCACTTTATCATAGGAGGAGATCTGGCTGGTGAGGCAGGACCTGCATTTCATAAACCCATGTTGGCTCTGCCTGATCCCCTGGTTGTCCTGTACTTATTGAATGATGGCAGTCAAGGAGTTCTGCTCCATGATCTTTCCTGCACTCAGGCTGAAGAAGTGCTGTAGTGCTGAAGGCCTGTAATTCCCCGCATCATCCTTCCAACCATTCTTGTAGATGGGTTTCAGATTTGACAACTTCCAGTCACCTGGGACCTCCCTGGTTAACCAGAGCTGCTCATAAATGAGTGAAAGTGGCTTGGTGAACTCTTTCCAGTACTTTTGGGTGAATGCCTTGTACTTTTGTGGTCTAAGTGGTGTAGCAAGTCGCTCACCATTCCCTCATGGCTTATAGAGTCTTCGTTCTGTCTGTGTCTTTCAGTTCAGGGGGCTGGGTACCTTGGTGACAACTGGTTTTACTATTCCTTGACATCCAATAAAAGATAAAGATTCTCCTTAGTCTGCCTTTTGTTGCTTTTCTAGACCCATAAGTAAACAGTGAGGTGGACTAAAAATTGACTGCTAGATTCAATGTGTTGGTGATTAGTGGTGACGTAAACAACCTCCACCGTTCTCCATCATCTACTGAATAGGTCATCTCAACATATCAGGTCAGCTAAGGAGGATTTCCCCTTCACAATTCCCAAGTGACCATTCTCAGTAATCTCCTTGTCCTTTGTGTATTTCAGTAATGACCTATGAAAAACACTGAGCAGTTCACCAAGCACTTGGGAGTCCACCCCATCAGGTCCCATGAACCTAAGTATATTCTATTAGTTTAAATGTACTCTAACCTTCTCCCCCTCCCAGAGTAAGTCTTCCGGACTTTCCTTCTTATATTAGAAACCCTGGATTCCCACTGGTTGGCCTTACCAGGAGAGATTGAGGCAAACAGGCATCAGGAACTTCTTTCATGTCTTTTGTCACCAAGAGAATGCAAAATCGCTCTTTTGCCATAGCTAATCCACTAATCTTTTTAATAGTAGCACCTCTGGAAAGCATGTGAGATGAAAAATACACATAGGAAGGAAGTAGAGTATTGGTTAAAAGAATAATAAAACAACCCTCTTGCAACCAAGTGGAGATTTTGCCCTCTCTACAACAGAAGAGTAATATTTACTATTTTAGATGAACTTGCCTATGGATTTCCAATCTAAACCCTTTCTTAAATATTTCCTTCTCTTATTTGCTCTTTGCCTTTCACTGTATTTTAAAAGCCTAAGTATTTTCAGAGTAATTCCAAGTGTAAATGGGGGAAAACAATAAGATCTATGAAATATGAAAAACTGACCTATTTTTGAACACTCCTCTAAAAGTTGCTGACTCTTGCAAGAAGAAATCTGCCACAAGAATGGAACTTTTTCAAAAAATCCTATGGTGAAAGTAATTTCTTTTGGTTTGAATGAGTTATGACCACTTAAATCACCTATTGAATTGTGAATGTCTCCCTCCAAAGGATGAGTGCACCAACAGAAAGAGCTGCAGCAGTCACCCACGTATGAATTATACATGGAAAAATTTGCCTGTTTCAGCAGTATCAGAAAAGGAGCCTGTGAAATCAGTTCGTGGTTTTGCAGGGAAGCAGCAGGAGCAGGCAGTGCTCACTGGGAGGACAGAGGTGAGGGCCCGAGCGAGGCCAGCAGGACAGACCTGGAGCTAGTGGCCAGGTCTGGACAGGAACCCAGGTCATATTGCAGTACCCTAGTCCTGGGGCAGGTGTGAGGTCAGCCAGGGAATGTAATGGCATGGCTAGGACACAGAGATGGCTGGACAGGGCCAGGGGAACAGTGATGAGTGGGAGGCCACTGTAGGTGGCATTGGGTAGTGCCTTGGGGACAGGGTGCTGGGACACCAGCCTGTTTGTCAGACCTGGCTCAACAGGGCCCGAGGCTCAGCAGAGCAGGGCTGTGGGGAGCTGGAGATCAGCAGCAGTAGGTAGGACTGGGGGACCAGAGGCTGACAGAACTGTGAGCAGGTGCTGAGGCGGGGTTCTCTGCCCAGGGTTAGGGGTTGCTGCAGGAAGGCTGGCAGGGCTGGGGAAGCCTGTTGGTGCTTTCTGGGCCCTAACAATATCTCCCTTTCCTGTAGTTCTGTAAAACTTTTGATACGTAATATTGATCGGCATCTTCATTAATAACTTGGATGATGGGGCAAAGTGCACCTTAAACAAATTCACAGACAATAAGAAATCGGCATGATAGATCTGACAGTCATCCTGCTGTTCTCTGTGGGCTGGAGAAGGCATCAAACAGAAGTCTGAAGCAGTTCAATGAAGTCCTCTCCCTAGAGAGGAATATTCCTGAGGACTACAAACAGGTTTTTGCTGAGCTTTGGCCCTCACACTGCCTGGCACTTGCTAAATGAAATTTTAGTAGACAGCTACATGTTGGATAAAGTCTTAAAGTACACCTCTGAGGTTCCTAGAAATATCTAAATATTGCTCTTGCTCTTGTCTTTAGTCACAATGTGCCCGAGGGGAAGTTTACATTGGGCATTAGGAGGAATTTTTTCACAGAAAAGGTGGTTAAACATTGGAATGGGCTAGCCAGGGAGATGGTGGAGTCACTGTTCCTGGAGGTGTTTAAGAAAAGACTGGATCTGGCACTCAGTGCCATGGTCTAGTTGACAAGGTGGTGTTAGGTCATAGCTTGGACTTGATATCTCAGAGGATTTTTCCAACCTAATTGATTCTATGATTCTGTGAAATCATTTCAATTTTCAGTCAAGAAAAGATTTTTTTTTTCCCACAGTAAATTGGTAATGAACTATGTTGTCAGTCAAAGCCTGCCTAGGTGTCTTGTTAAGTTTTATTACTGATTGGAATCACAGAATCAATTCAATCAGTTCCACAGCAATAAATTATTATGAAATAGAGATTTTTAAAGATGTTTAGGTGCTTGGAGACGTAACAACCTCCAAATACCTTCAAAAATATTGTCTTTGTCTTACCAACAATACTTCCCTTTGGATAAACTGCTCTTTATACATAGTGCAATGTGAATGCAATTCTAGTTGCAATGTGTGACATCTGATTGCAATAGCTTGTTCGCTCTAATTAAGAACAGAATTTGTTTACAGCACAAACAATGATAAAATCATAGTGAGATCCATAAGTTTAAATTTATTAGCCATTCTCTGGGTATTGCTGCAATTTACATTTTTAATAGAATTCCAGTCTTAGAAACTCCTGTGAATTATGTTTTTTTCCACTTCACATGAGGTACTTTTTACTTGTTTCATTTTAGTAAGTAGCTGAGATTCATTCTTGGCATAAGAAGTAACTAGCAAGAGTCTATGTTTTCATCTGAATTATTCAGATGTTTTCCTGTTAAAGGAGTATTAGATTTTTTCTTTAGGCTACCAGTGCATTCTAAAAATCAGGGACAATCAAAACTGATGTTGCAATAAGCAACATCTGAATATTTCCAAATTATTTTAGTTTAAAAGTTTATTTTTAAATTATCAGATATTTATATTAAATAAAGGATGTGAATGTTTGTGGCCTAATACAATTAGATGTTTCATTAGGTAATTTCTAGAGCTACAGGAAAAATTTATTATGTCCAGGATTGACAGTTGAAGCACATGTGAACTGCTAGAAGTATGATGTATTGCATTGTGTCCAAAACCAACAGACAGTGTTAGGAAGACTACAGCTATTATTTAGGGCCCAGAGAGTTTTGGCTTCATAGTTTGTTTAGGAAAGTTAGGCTATGGGCTGTCTAGTAAGGACAGTCTGTATAAAAGTGATATTTTAAAGAGATGGTAGCAGCATCCAAGCAGATCCAAAATATAGTCCCATAAATGCAATAAACAGCTGATGCAATACACACAGCACCATGCAAGATGAACTCTTCCCTCTGCCTAAAATCAGAAGACAAATGGACATGTTATTTGTTTAAAGTTGTGACTATTTCCAGTGAGACAAATGTTTTGCACCACCTTAATCAAACATACTGTAACCTATTGAAGAGAATCTCCTAAGAAATACTAGAGAGCTCCTAAGGCTCTCTAGTATTGAATTAGCGATAGGTCAATTGCTTTCCTCTATATAACCATACTCCCTCTCAGATATTTCCCTGTGTATTGCGCTGAACAGAAGCAGCGTTGCTGGATTCACTAATCAGTCCAGATGGCATTTGTTCTAAAATTCAGAAAGCTGCAAATCTTTCCTCCTTTTACTCTTGCATTTCTACAGACCTCTGTAGAGAATTGCCAATCCCTCACAGGCACAACACCAAAAGCAGGGACAGAGTACTGTATGCGATTTAATGCTCTGTGCAATTTAAAAGACTTAAACGTTCAAACTTATTTTTAAGCCTTTTAAATCGTTGCACTTCATATCACAGCACAATAGTTCCTTTAATTTCTTCTTTTTATATCTACAATGTTTTTAAACAAAACTTATTCAAATAAAGTATGACTGACTATTAGTTTGAGTTCAACCACCAATACCTGTATGTGAATTTTCAGCATCAACTTACAGGTATCAAGAGGGAATGTTTTATTTTCTACATAATTTTAAAATCAAATTATATGTATTTATGCATAGATAAACATAAAAATGTACAATATCAGTGAAGGTTTTGGTGTGATTTGTGGCCTTGACCATCATAGTTTCTAAATCACTGGAAAAGAAGTTTGTAAAAACTGATCTATTGCATCCTTGACAAAAATGATCAGCAATAAGGCACGGAGAAATAAATAGATGTTAGAAGAAAATTCCTTAAAGTGCGTACTAAAATTGTGTTGTGCTGTTCAGCTGCAAAAGCAAGGAAGCCATACTAAACCAGATAGAAATACCTTGTGAAAGCATAAGCATAAACCCAACAGAAAACAACCTGTATCTGAATATCACTGATAAAGATTCAAATTCTTCAGGAATGGTTGCTTCCATTTTTTTTTTACTGGAGGAATTCTATAAGAAAGGAATCAGAAATGATGTGGCGATCAATTTCAAAGTAGTGCTGATGACCATACTTTTCGGTGGCAAGAGCTGTGGAATGAGTTTGTAACAGAGAGTGAGCTTAGCAAAGGCCTATTCTGCTAATGCCGTTTTGCATATTCCCACCATAACCAAAACCAACTATAAATCAAGCCAGAGTTCAGAAAACAGGAGTCAGGTTATGATAATGCTGGTGTTAATCAGAGACATTAAAGGATTGAGTATGGGTCTTTTTGATTCTGTCAGAAAGAAAGGATATTGGAGTTGTAAAGCACAGCTTAGAACTACAAAAATCAGTCAGTTTGTAGATTTCAGTCATACAATCAGTGTGTGTGATTAGTTGAATTAAGGGTTTCCTTTCAAAGGAAACTGTTTAAAACACCCCCATTACAGACATGACCATCTGGGTAAGTGCAGCAAAATGACTAGCTAGTGACATTGGAAGGTGCTGTTTAGCGGGCCCTCTCAATGCAGGCCATTTTGGGTATTCCATGGTGCTCGCCTCTGCCAATGTGTACAGCTGTTGCGTTTTGGATGTTGAAAGTTACACCCCTGCTTATATCTTATGGACTGATTTTCATAAGTTCCTCTAATGCATGCTTGAATCTGGTGATACCTCATTGAAAACTTCCTTCAAACCCCAGAACTTATTTAGGTGCTCTGTACTGACTATTAACACTGATATCCTTCTAGTTTCAATTATTGAATCTTAGTTATTGTATAAGTCTGTGAATGACACTCATCTTATATGCTTTCATGATTTTGTAAACCTTGATCATATACCATGTTATGGTTTGCCTAAATAAAGAATTCAAATATTTTCAATATTAACACACAAGGCAGTTGTTTCATCCTGAGGCTATTCTAGTTTTTTACCTCTGTACATTTCTAATTGCACTATGTCCTTCTTGAGATGTAGAAATTGGAACTGCACAGAGCACTTAAAGTATTGGTGCAGCAAGGTCTTTTATACAGCAAAATGGTGTTCTCTGTCTTGTTCTCCATAGTCTTCCCAGTGATGCACAATATTTTCTGGGCGCCTTTTTTTTGTCTGCTGCTGAACGTGAAGCCGTGTATTTCAGCTATGTCAATATATAGGGACATGGCAATTAATATCCTTTGTACATTCAATTCAGGTAGGTTATTAAGAAACCATTGTCAAGGCAATACTGCACATTTCGGAACTGTCAGGTTTCTAGATTTGGGATCACTGTCAGTGACTTTAAACTGGAGTACTGGAACATGTTACATTACAATTATGTCCTGACTATTACATTGTACCACTTCTTCATACCAGTGACCTTGAACCTAGGTGGATTTTTTCCTACTGAATATGCTGCTCTAAAAATATTCAGAGATTCTAATAGTCTACAAAAGGAAAAAAAAGTCATATAGTAGAGATGGATATTTAAACTAGATATTATGCCCTTACATTTTTTCACTTAATTCAATGATTTCACATGGGATAGAGTCATACCAAACGTTTTTACAACTGAGTGCTCAACCATGGTGGCATAATTTTAGTGGTGGTTGTTACTTGGTATGCTATGTGATATCTATATGTTTTAACTCTTCTGAAGGGGAACCTCATTGATAATATTATCAGTGTTGTACAAATAATATACAACAATAGCCTGATTACTTACTTATTTTCATCTACCAACTAATTTAAAACTCTTGCTGGTATCTACGTCAGGTTTCTCATCTGCACTTGAAAACTTCTTCTGTTAAGCTCCCTGTGTTTTTTTTTTTTTCAGTTACCTTGACACAATTTTTATTAAGACTGTTTCTCTTTGGGAAATTTCAAAACTACTTTTAATCTTCATCCAAAATTATTTGTGGTCTTCCTTGTCCTTTATTAGCTTACAGTACTCTGTCATCTACTGATTCATCTTCAGTATTTATCACTGTTCCTTGTACCTGTGCAGCATCAGAAGAAAATTCAATGGTTATTCAGGCAATTCCTGTAATTTTTCTCTCTAAATTTGATCTGATCTATAAGCCTGAACTTAGTGAATATCTCTATGACAACAACTTGCAGATCAGCTTCTCTTCTCCTCTCCTTGTCTAATCAAACCCCTCTTTTTTCTTCTCTCTTTCTCTATTTCTTGATTGGCATTGACGGTACTACCATCCAGCCTATCACTCAAATATATAATATGGTTGTGACATTCTTCTTCAATTCCTAGATTTTCAAATCTGGAATGTGCTTAAAAACCTGATGCTTTTGTGAGTATAATAACTTAAGATGTGGGTGTTACGAATATTTCTTTCCCAAGTAGCCATATGGCTAAAACTTTCCTCCAGACTTTTATCATATTATGTTTCTGGTTTTGCAACATCCTTTTCGGTGGCTTTGCTTATATAAGTTAGAATTATGCTGCAAGAAGTAATTTCTTATCTTTTTATTTTCACCCTGTAATCTGTGCTTATTTCACTAGCATCATCTGCTTCTTTTAATTTTTCAGTACAAAAATCTGTAATTCCCATTTTCCTTTTCTATTTTTCTATCAACTATCATTTTCATGAACTCTCATTTTCCCTTGATTCATAATATTGGTTCCTATCATCCCCTCTTTCTAGCATACCTCTGCTTTCTCCCAGACTCAAACGCATCCTTTGGAAACATGCTTAGTGCAAAAAGTCATTCAATTAACCCCTCCAAACACCAGCTTGTTTTGAACACTATAAAATTGCCAGACAATAACTGAAACTTGTACAGCACTACCACAGCACAAATATTTGCATCAACAGTATCCTTCAGAAGAATATTCTGAAGATTGGTTTTGTAAGAATGTGCATTTTCTTCTTCTATAAATAAAAATATTAATTTTCTTTTCTAATAATTGCCTGTTTTGAGAAAAAAAGTTTTTTTCTCTTTAGTTGACTGTTATTCATGTAAATGAACCACTCCTGTTTCACTAGGCACGTTAAGTCCTACTTCAAATTAACAGGTTACATTGATACAGCTGAGTTAAAAATCAAAGAGTTCAGGAACACCTGAATATTTATGAATTCAAAATTGCAGTCCCT
The DNA here is from genome assembly GCA_018881555.1 of Amblyornis subalaris. Lineage (NCBI taxonomy): Eukaryota > Metazoa > Chordata > Aves > Passeriformes > Ptilonorhynchidae > Amblyornis > Amblyornis subalaris. Next base: position 234,703 of record JACAXG010000281.1, on the reverse strand, counting down.
GTAATATGGTGCCTTATTTGTCTCCCCCTCCGTTATTCAGTTCGAAGAATATGATACTACTGATGCTTCTGTCTTGACTTTGAAGGATTTGCAAGGGGAGGAATGTATTTAACTACATCATTTGGGCACTATTTTGTAGCACAAAGAATCTAACTGTATTTGTAGAATCATGCAGTTAAAAATACGTGTGCAGCAAGTAAAAACCAAGAGTTCTAAAAAGAGATCCATGCAGTCTGGAGGCAAGTGTCTGAAAACGTGATGGTACAAAATAAAATTGCCCTACTCTATGTGCTAGTTTCCAGTCATTTGTACCTCAGCCTACAGCAAGACCACAGAAAAAAAGTCATGTACTTTCTTCCATGTTTCAGGAATTTTTTGATCTCACGATTTAGAAATATAAGAAGATTCTTATATTACTGAACATTAAGATTACACCCTGTCATGTATACATGTGTGTAGTGTAGGGGCAAGGGCAGTGGTTTCCATTCTCAGTTTCAGCTGAGAATGTTTAAGAAAGGATCTAATTTCTTCATCCAGGCGTATGCAAAACTTCCAAATGAACCCTTTGCTTATATCTTCTATCTGGTTTTTTTTGGCAGCATAATTTATCTCTCCTTTATTCAGCAAACAAAGAATATTGGGTTATGTTAATTTCTGACCCTGCAGGGCTGGGTACCTGGTGGCTGCTAGAGGTTTATGTCTCCTCTGGAAAATGGGAACAACATTCCTACCTAGCAACGTGTTTCTAATCTGCTAAACAATCATGTCTGAGATTTTCACTTGTAGAGAGTAAAGAATGCCTGTAGTGTACCAGCAAGCTGGTCAGAAACTTTCCCTTTCCCTTGAAAATTCACTTTGAGTATCCTTGTATAGTACATTCCTTTGTTATCTTCAATCAACCCAGAAACTCAGTATATATCATCTTGAAAATGAGCAACTTATTAAAATGTTTTTTGTTGTGTTTTTATTTTTTTTTAAGGGATTTGTTATTTGCATTACAGCACTCCAAAATGACCCAGTTTGTGGAGATCTGAGGTTAGGTTTCTGGTTCTGTTTCAAGATGAGCCTTTTGTCTGGTATACAAGCAATTTGATAGTTTCAGACTTTTGACTATCACAGCTTAAAAGAAGCAGTCTTTGAGAATATTTCCAAAGACTGGAAAAGTATTCCAGCTCCTCGATACCCTTTCTGGAAGATAGTGTAACAGTAAGGAGTCTAGAAATACAATGTCTGTGGTACATACGTATCTGCAAAATGGCTTTGAATTTAGATTTAAGAGCCTTGACTATCTAACAGGAAAAAAACCAACCTACTCAGTCTTGTGCAATTATCCTATCATTTGCTAAGTTTAACTCTAATGGAAATATGCTCTGAAATGGAAGCTGTGAGGTGCTGTATCTAGCCTTGATTTTTCTGATCACTGGCATTTGCTCAAGTCTGGCTATGGTAGTTCAACAACATCCATCACTGCACGTTCAAGCACTGGTTGTTTTTACCAAGTCTTGGAATAAACTCCACCAGATTAATCCCTTGATGGACCTACTCTAACTTTACTACCTGATTGATTCTCGTAGCTATAAGACTTATCTCAATCTGGTATTTATTTATGTAGCCCTGATATAAAATATGTACAGAGTTTAGAGTTACAGGTTAGAGATTATATCAGCATTCTTATTTACACTTTTTGAAGACAGAGGAGGAAAGAGAGAAATATTCTAATACGTTCATATTTCTTCTGATGATCGTTTGAACTCTTGAAATGTTTCCATGGTTTTCTAAGGCCCAAATCTTCTACTTCTCAAGAGTTTTTAAAATACAAATTAATTACTAGAACAAACAGCTTTCTGGGTGATTATTCAAAGAGTAATGCACAGTTCCCTTACAGCTACTCAAGCCTGGTCTTTAAAGTGCATAGTACTGGTACAATGAGTTTTATTTTATATCTTCTTCCTCTCTCTGATATCTAGCATGGGATAAGGCTGACACCATGGCTGTTGTGGTTGTAATAACGATTGTGTGGCTTTCCTTCTGAACTGCCTAGTAAGTGCTCTGACTATTTAAATTGCAGGGTGATCCACCACATCGAATAGAGAACAGAGGACAGCAAACCCCATGAAAGGTTAAATCTTTCAAGGAAAAGATTTCCAGTTAACTGATTTGATTCCATGTTAAGGCAATCTTACATTCTTTTGAGAAAATACAATTTATAAATAATTCTTCATGCACACAGAAACATCTCTTTACTAATCTGAATGCCCGATTAACATTTGTATACTATTCTTCTCTGTTAACCATCACATTTACATAACAGTTCTGAAAAAAATATGACAGTCAATTCCTTGTCTCACTTGTGATATCTTGTTCTCATGAGGGAAAAAGAGGTATATACAGCTTTTCTAAACACGAAATTGTTATTTTATTTTTTATTCTTATACAGATATTAAGATTATGTTGTTCATGACAGCATGGCCATTTACCCAGGGTGAAATCTTAGATGCTTTTTTGATAATAACAAACGGAAGTAGTACTTGAGGAAAAATGGGAAGGTAGAGGGATTTTTTTATTATTATTATTTGTTTGGTTTAGTCTATCACGTCTAAACCCTGCTGCTGGTTTACACATTGACATACCCCTCTTAGTTTTGTTCCTCAACAACAGGAGGCCTAAATTGCACAGCTTCACTGTCACTGAGCCAAAACCAGAGGACTTTCATCTAGGTTGCAAACCGCAGATGTTCATGCATCAGTTGTAGAGAATTTTGCCTCTCTTCATAATGACATGTTTTATTGCTGTAATTTTGGAGGGTAGAAATCTGGCCAACTATGTGGAGGCGTTGGAGAGGACTAAGCAACATTTTTGCAGATTAAGGATTGTGGTCGTTTCTGACAGCTCCCTTAATGAAAAAGTAGAGGTTATTTAGAACCAAATGGGTTGCCGAGCTATTCAGTCCTGGCAAGTTTAATGAGACAAGGAGATGAGTTTTGATAAAGAGGACGCTGCCCCTAACCAAAAACTTTTCTTAGTCCCTCAGCCTTTTTTGCCATGTGAGGGAATCATCCTCTGAGGAACAGCATTTTACAAGCCTTTTAATCAATGACAAAGAGATTTCTTTTTCAAGCAGATGACTTTTTCTCTCTGAACATATGCCAAAGCTGCCTGAAAGAAAATGTTTCAGAGGTGTTCCAAGCAGTTGTTGATAACTAGGTATAAAAAAGTTTGTTGTTATTCCACAATAGTGTGTTATTCCACAGGACTAGAGTCCATTCACTCTACAGAAATAGAGTCCACATGTTGCAAGAATAGCAGCTTCACTGATAAAGATGTTAATCCGATTCTATGGGATGATGAATTTGAGGCTTCTCTACTATTTTCAAAATACTTGCAGACATAATTTGTAAGAAATGTACAGGATTATATGTATTTCTTCCAAGATCCTTTTCTCTCTGCATATTTATGACCCTATAGTTTTGTGATGATTGTCACTCTCCAACTCTACCTCTTTGGTTTGTCTCTTTCCATGTTAGGACAGTTATTGACCTGCTTTCTCAAATGGTCTCTGTTCACCTTTCTTTCTTTCATTTTTTAAATCAGAGCCCACAATATAATCCATTTAATTTTCACAGCTGGCATCTTTGATTTCCTATTTATTGGAATGGAAGGAAGGACTGATGGCTCTGAATCATAAAATCATTGAGCAATAGAATTATCTGGGTTGGAAGGGACCTTAAAGACTAGTTTCAGCCACTAGAAAAGCACTGAACTGTTGATGGAATTCCAATTCCTCCTCATTTTTAATCTGAATAATTTCGTTCAGAAATAGGGATAAAATTTTTCTTCTGAAACTGGCCATATCCAAATAACTGTTCAGGAAACTCACAATAAACATAATACATAGTTAATGTGTTTAGGATATTATCTGAATATGCATAGCAAGTGCTTTTTGCTTATCATGGAAAATTTAATATATACTTATTTAATTTTGTGACACTATTGCTCCAAACCAAAAAAAAACATTATTGCACCAGTTATTTCAAACAGAGGAGATCAAATATACACAGTAGAATTACTGTCACTGTGCAATTAGAACAGGAGCATCTACTTATTAAAGATGCATCTTTATTAATACAATAATTGAGGCTTTATCATGCAAATGCATCCGTGTCACACAGAACTGTAGTATATCACACATGTAAATTTATATTTCCATCAAAGTTGCATATTTCAGAATATCTCAGAGTTGTCATCTGACAGGGGCTTACTTTTGTATCCTACTGTTAGTGATGCTTTTATGCAAGGAGGGCGTACTCAGAGTGTTTTTGTCAAGAGTCATATTTATGTCTCTGGTTTTCTGTTTTTGAGCTTTGGAAAGTGACAGTGGAAAAGTGTCTCTACATATTTAGTCCTCTTTCTTTGCAAATGCTGTGAAATTACTCTACCAGGGTTCACCTTCACAAAACACCAATGCAGGAATTCCAGCTTTTAGTAGAAGTGGTACATTGATGTTTTACAGTGATTATGGCTGCTCCACGGGGTGACTGAAAGTATTTGCTGAAGTTGTCCAGCAATAAAGTGAACTGGAAGATTTAAATTTTCCAAAGCCTCTGTGTAATATTGGCATAGCGGCCGGGAACCAGTGGCCTTCCTTTGGTCACTGAACTAGAGTGAAATTCACTGAAACAAAGTAGGAAACACTCAAGATGCTATGATGATCATATTTTCTTGATATGATAATAATTGACTGGAATTTTAAAATATCACAACAATGGTGACTCAAATTTTAATTCAAAATAAAACCTATTACTTCTGTTAAATGAATGTCAAAAATTAGTAATGCGCGAACCATAACACCCAAAAAGCCCCTCAATAAATTGAGTCTAATAGATGCTTTCACAATGCCCATTCATAAAAAATAACAGAGTGATAAGAATAACATAAAAGTAATAAGATTTCTTGCATAGGTTTTCTTTTAAATAAAAAGATACTGAATGTGTGACAAGTGTCATCAGGGAACTAACCCCATGATTATTTAAATCCATAAAATATAGCATCTTCTACATATTTAAGAGGTTTTAAGTCATAGAACCTGTCATAGGTAGAACAGTTATCAAAAGGGTACTACTAAGCTAAAAGGTAAGACAGTGTTCTGAGTTCATATATGTGGAGCTAGTGAGCAGACACTGGTAATTAGCTGCTTCACAGAGTCAGACACCACTGCTAAGTCCACAGACAGGACCTGCAGCAAGCATTTAATGCACATGTGTTTGGTCCCCTGAATATTTTCCTCCTTTCATTTCTTTAAGTAACATTTAATTGCAGATACATGTGGCCGGACCACAGCCTAAAAAAAGTACTGCAAACAAAAGGACACATTTCAAAAATTGGAATGATGATATTGAATCTATTCAAATTCTTAAGATTGATGATGACTAAAAAGTGTTTGAAGTCTTACTTCTGAATCCTTTTATGTCTGTGAGGTCACCATCAGAACAATGGAAAATACAGAAATATTTTTGTAGATGTTATAGTAGAAATTCATTCCTTTCAAACTTAAACAGGAAACGGGGAAACAGAGGCCAGTGTGGTTAGAGGACATAAAAAGATAGTATAAGGAATAAACAGAAGGTTTTGAAGTAACACAAACAATCTGGAAAGCGAAAACATTGGGAGTCATAAAAATGTTACAAACCAGAAGAAAGGAGTGAGTATAGAATTACAGGGGATATTTCAACCACCTATAAAGACCTCTTTAAATAAAGTATACTTACAGTGAGCAGGAGGAAAGTAAAATAGGCAGAGAAATAACTAGTAAAATAGCTATGGAAAATCCAGCAGAAGAGACAAAGTAGTGGCATATTTCTTAATGCCATTTTGTTTCAAAAGTGAGAGGATAAAATAAGTAGGCATTCAAAACATGTATCTAAAATCAGGATTGTTTGATCACAGAATAGAATATCCTGAGGTGGGAGATATCCACAAGGATCATGGAAGTCCTATACAACTTCTATTTCTATACAGGACAACCACAACAGGCAGCAAATCATGTGCCTGAGAGTGTTGTCCAAAAGCTCTTGAACTCTGTCAGGCTTGGGACTGTGACCACGTCCCTGGGGAGCCTGTTCCAGTGCCCATCCACTGTCTGGCTGAAGAACCTTTTCTAATGTCCAAACTAAACCTCCGCTGACACAGCTTCAGGCCATTCCCTTGGGTCCTGTCACTGGTCACCACAGAGAACAGATCAACGCCTGCCCCACTTCTTCCCCTCTTGAGGAAGTTGTAACTGCAATAAGGTCTCCCCTCAGTCTCCCTCAGGCTGAACAGACCAAGTGGCCCCAGTCACCCCTTGTATGGCTTCCCCTCCTCTGCAACATCCTCGTTGCCCTCCTTTGGACACTCTCTAACAGCTCAATGTCTTTTCTGTATTGTGGCACCCAAAACTGTCCCCAGCACTTGCGGTGACGCTGCCCCAGCGCAGAGCAGAGTGGGACAATACCCTCCCTCGCCTGGCTGGCAATGCTGGGCCTGATGCCCCCCAGGACATGGGTGGCCCTCCTGGCTGCCAGGGCACTGCTGATTCGTGTTCAACTTGGCATTGACCAAGACCCCCAGGTCCCTTTCTGTTGCACTGCTTTCCAGCCTCTCATTCCCCAGTCTGTCCATACATCCGGAGTTGCCTCATCCTTCATAGAGTTGGTGATTACCAAGCCCTCTAATTTGGCAAACTCTCTCTCTGCAGTGGCTCTCTGCCTTTGACGGAGTCAACAGCTCCTCCCAATTTAGTATCATAAGCAAACTTTCTTAGTGTACCCATGTTATACATGATGACTTGTATCAAAGCTACATGCAGTTTGTCCTGTGTAATTTCCTATTCTCTTTTGGATTAAGTAATCTGTTAAAACAATTTGCATAATTTAGTTTTGTGTCTACAGATTCTACTGCAGAACTTCTATATCATCAAGTAGTTAATGAAGATTTCTTAGGGAGATTACTCCAATTCTGAGTACCTTTCTATTCAGAAACTATGCCCTTTACCATTATGTGTTTTCCAGATTTAATCTTCCCATGTTTTTGGTTTTCAAGTTTTTCTAGTGTGACTATACTGGTATATCCTGAACATTCTCCTAATTTAATTTAAATGGTTGTTTACTCCTACATGGTTCACTTTCAAATTCCACAAGGAAGTTGATCTTTTTGTTTGCGTAATGACTTCCATGAGTAATGATACAGATATATGTACCTTTCACATGCACCTTTCAGGCCACACGTGTCTGAGAGATATTATAATGTGCTTTGGAAAAACTCAGTGTATTTTCAATGCTTTTTATGGAAAGCACACAGGAGCATGTTTAACTGCCAAACATCATTGCAGCTAACTGAGTTTTGGATTAGGAAAGGAGGAAGATGGTCCATTACACATGATCATGTCATGTGTAATTCTGTGCAGAGGACCAAGACTTTCATATAGTCTCATATAGGTTCCACGTAGTTTCACGGACTGAATCATATTTTACCGAAGATACTATTTTTTGGAGTAACTATCACAGAACAACAGAATCTCAAAATGTTCTGAGTTGGAAGGGACCCTCATGGATCATCAAGTCCAAGTTTAAGTGAATGGCTTGTACAGGGACCAAACCTGTGACCTTGACATTATTAGCACCAGGCTCTTATTTTAACAATGGATTTTCTGATGAAACAAAATACAAAAAAAAAAAAAAAAAAAAATTGATCTGATTAATAAAGGATCGATACCTTCTTAAACCACTAAAAGATGTCACTTTAAGTGGTGATCATCTGTCATGCAGAGGAGAAGAATTACATTTAACTGCCAGAAATATCTTTTTTTGCTTCTCACAGTTATTTAAAAGACATTTGTAATAGGAAAAGAAGGCACAGATACTTCTTAAAATACTTCAAACCATTTTTTTTTCTTTGTTGTATTCCTCTGCTTGATCCTACGGCTTAGCCAAAAGTTGGTCTGCATACATTTTGAAAAGCCTAACAATGCAGTTGAGCCCTGCAAAAAAAGATACTTCATGTTCAATGAATGGCCCAGAAACACAGGCTCCCAGGACACAGATGAAGGTTACAGGGCAGGAACCAGCAGTGCAGGTCTGTGCCCTGGACCAGAATTCTGCACCATGCACTCCCTTCTCTTTTGCAACATGGAAGGGACATTAACAACATGTGGTTAATATAGTAGGCTGTGGGCACTCACATGGTCTAACATGGAGATGCTGTAAATCTCTTGACTGCTTTTGTGTAGAACAGGAGGTTTACTCAAAATCTGATTGGAAATGTTTGAAAGAAAAAATTAGCTTTCTGGCCCCAAGTCCTGCTCCAGTTGCAGTGGCCTGTCCTGCAAGGTAGTGTAAAGCAGGTGCCTGGAGAGTACACTTGCAACATGATGACTTCTACAAGGTTAAACATGATGCGTGAAAGGATTGAACTGAACTTAATCGATTACAACTGTTGTCTGCTTAATATAGCAATTGACAATAAAGTGGATTTCCTATGATGCAGATTCCTCTGACTTCTGCCAGGGATTAAATGAAACTAGTTCCTTCTAATATTAGATACTAAACTAAGCAAAGCACTATAATTCTACTGCTAAGTGATACAAGTACAGCTGACTTTCTATATCTCTATTTCCCTGGTTTCCTGTGTTCAGATCTTTTGGGTCTGGAATAAATACCTACTGTGCTATTGCAAATACAGGATTTACATAGAAATACTTAAATCAAGGCAGAATATATTCAGAATATTTTAGAAAAAGGGATTCAATTCAAGCAATTTGTCTTTGTACTGAATGATTTATCTCTTGTCTTGGAGTGCAGGAGCTTTGACAATGCCACTACATGTTTTCACTCACAGGACATAGCATAGCGTGCTCCCAGTCCTGAGTCATATCTGTATGGTTGAACAGGAACTACTTATCACTGAGATATCTTCTTGTTACTTTTCTTTGAATGTTTTTCACTGTCATGTGAAGAAAATTCCACATTTTACTTGAGGGAAACGAACACATTTCATCATCTATTTTTCTTTATCAGCTTTCTCTCAAGGGTGATTTGACTACCCCTAAAATCATATATTTCAGGGCAATTTAGGGGAATCCTTTGTCCTAAATGGTCGATTACTTGGCAATGGCTTCATATAATATTAGGGAAATAGTCAGAGCGTGCTTCGTTTTTTCCTCCAAAATGGGGCCCAGTGTTGTTCCTGTCAAAAATATTATTTTCAATGAAGACAGTGTTTTCCACTAGAAAAAAATCACTCTTGGGAGATCATCTGCTGTTTTCTGGAAGGCAGTTCCAGATACTTTCTGTAATAGATATTGCAGTTTACACAAAACATTATCAGCCTATTGACTGGGATAACATTTTTACCCTCTAGCAGTTTGTTAAGTTTAATTCAATACATCAAACAAACATTTGTATCCTATGTAGAGCTGCTTGCAATACCTCAATCATATAACTGAAGTATATCATCCAAGTGATGCAAACAGGTGCTGGATCTGATTCATAACCATGATAAATCTTTTTTCAGACATTTCAGAGTTGTAATATTTCATATTTTCATAGCACTTTTCATTCTGTGGGCTCTAAAGTCTTAAATTTCCCATCCACGAAGGCTGAAAACACAAGCTAAAAGAAGAATTAGAGGTGACATTTTCTTTTAAAGCAGTTTCCTCCTAGTTTGGAGAAGGCTCATCATCTCTTTACATATGGATAAAAAAAGGACAATAGCCCAGTTACCATTTTTATTACCTTTAAATGTAAAGTTTCACTAGTCTTGGTGGCAATAGAGTCTGCATAATTTTGTATGGAAAGGTACCCTTCCTGCAAAATGTTGCTCAATTTGAAAAGTGTCTAGAAAACATTTTTTAAAATAATCTTTCATAAGAAACAAAGTCTGGTTTACTTTTACAGCCTTTTTTCTCTTTTCTGTTAATATGTGGAAAAACATCAATCATTTCTAGAAGCTATGAAAAATTTTTTTGAATTTCATTCTGCACCAGACAAATTTACCTGTTTCAAGTGTCTCCAGATTTGATACTGGGTAGCTGTGGCTGTGTCTATGAAGCTTCTTTGTTCTCAGTCTATCCTCTTCACTTTTTTCCCTGTTCTCTCTGGAGACAAAATAGTTAACAAAAAGTATACACGAACAAAGAGTAGTCCATTACCATATGTCTACTCTAAGGTCTTAGTTTCTCTGTAGAATATTTATTTGGACTAAGATTATGCTGGTGCCTTGGGTCTTACTTTACTAAGATGCTAAGTTGTTTTTTAATTCACCACAGATGGTCATAAGTGCAGCAGGGGATGCTGCGGGTGTTTGGGCCAGCCACAGCAGTGACTGAGGAGCCTTGTTCCCTTATAAGGTTCTGTTCTAGATTGTTCTCCTTTACTCGGCACTCGATTTATTCCTGTACCCTGCTCCTCCCCTTGCTTGCCCCTATTGGTTGAAGTTGTATTGCCCCGCCTCCTCCCCGCCCCCTGACGCTCAACCCATTGGTCCCTGTTGTTTTCTCCGCCCCCACTGCCGCTGGTATTTAACCCTGAACCCTCCATTGTTCTGAGTTCTCCTTCCCTGACTATTCGTGGAATAAACCTGTTTCGTGGAACACATAAGGAGAACCTCTCCGACTCTTTGCCTTCGACTAAGTACGCCTTTGTGTGTGTGTGCAATCGCCAAACGCGTCAAGGCACTGCCGAATATGCGCCATGCTTTCAGGAAGGCTGTGGGACCCCAAGATCCATCCCGTTTATTACAACACATAGGAATTTAGCTTGTTCTGTTCCCAAGCTCTTGGGAAGTGAGTTTATCAGCCATTTCAGCAACAGGTGCCCAAGCACTCTCTTAGAGGAGCAGAACTTCCTGGCTAAAAGCCAATGGTATATTCAAATATTATAAATATAAAAAAAAAAAGAGAGAGGTAAAAAAACCAGTATTTAAGTGTTGAAACTGCAGAGGTAGACCATGGGACTAGATTTCTGTATCTTTCCAAAATTGTCTCTGAAATACCTTTTTTTTTCTCTTCAAAAAACCCCACCCAAAATGGTATAAGCAAAAGTCCCCGAATGACCTTTTCCATTCTGCCTTAAGATAAGTTTCCTAGTATATTACAAGAAGTCTAATAGCATGTAATAATAAAGGAACAGGATATCTGATTACTTGATCAACATAAATTGCATAATCACTTAAAATATTCCTTTGTATTTGGAGGTATGTAGAATCTATCCACAACTTTAAATATTTTCATGTGACATCTTTGTCAAAATTAGAAAAAATTCTGTTTATTGACGTTAGTTTGTTATTCAGTTAGATAGACATATGGAATGCTAGTACCTCATCATGTTCCCACCTCTTTTTAACAATCCTGAATATCCAAGAGTGCATATTACACAAGGAGTGGGGACCAACATACTTCATATCAGTCAAGTCTCCTCTCTGTTCAACGGACCTGGCATTTATCTCACCGCTGAAACTTACTGAGCTTATGCGCAATGACAGCATGTTAATATATTGTCTCTGAACTTAACATCAAGTAAAAAAGTGTCAGACTCGGAAAGATAAAATTTTTGCAGCCCAGTCAATATGTGCTTATGATTCTGGGGGCATAGGATAGCCAGTTTATTCTCTAGCTGTTCATTATTACTGCAGTTATTCCTAATTCTACAGACTTCTTGCTGAGTAATCTTTAGTGTCCTCCCAAAGATTCACAAGCTTGAAATGCACATTGGGCTGAGTATAAATACCTCCCCAGAAAAGCTGATCTGTTTAACTAGCTCCACTTATTGGAGCACTGGCAGCAACATGGGAAGATGTTTTAAGAAAAATAACAATGACAGACAGATTATACAACCTGCCAACACATAAACCCCCTTGTTTTTCTTCCTCAGTTTGTAAATTCCCTACTACACAGGCTCAAGAATAAATAACCACTGATTTCCATTTGAGATCATCCCTAACATATTGCTGCTGTTTGCCTTTTTCGTACTCAGGAATTGAATAGGAGTCATGTGTTTTCTACTTCAAAACAGAAACAGAGACACACAAATGCTTCATTTGGAGTCAGATAAGTTCTTTAAAGACAAAAGATGGGCAGTTCCTTGAAGGGACAGCTGCTTTTGAGAATACAGGGATTAAACTTCATGCTGAAAATTGCTGTTGGTTTTGAGTGGTTTGGGCTTTTTATTTTATGTTGTAAGTATTTTTCTCCTGAGCCTCTTCCTTTTAGATCAGATTTAATCTTGCCAGTGCTCTCCACTTAAACACTAATATAATTCCTTCTCTCTCCAGAGGGTATAAAAATAAAAGTAAACTTCAGAAGATGTTTTTAATGGAATTTAGACTAAAGGGAAGAGGAAAGGGAGGAAGAGTAGAACAATCTCTCCTTAGCACAAAAGCGTTTAATCTAAAGACTGTGCTGATGGGAAGAAAGCCATACTACAGACATGATAACTGTAATTTTTGTTTGAGTAAAGACATATGTAACTAAGACAAAGACAAGAACTCTCTATTTCACTCCATCTGTGATTCAAACTCACTACTGATTCTGAGGACTATGCAAAAAAACTTCACATTTTTTTTAGTCAGTATCTGGCAGACAACTTCAGTTTCCGATAAAAAAGGACATAAGAGAGACTGATGATGATATTGGTTGTGCTATTCCTAATTTTTAATTCCATATCATTTCAAGTGTATGGATTTTACTAATGGCTCATACCTGTAGGTCCAGATTGTTGACTATTGTATATTATTTTGTATTCTTACACTTGGGCAAAAAGAACAAGTAAAATCAAAATATGGATTACAACAATAATTTTTATGATACAGAAAGCCTGCAAAACCTAGAGGGTAATCGTAACCTATATAGAGAGTTTCAAAAGATAAATTCCCACCATTGAGTTGTGAGGGAAGCAAGTTGCATTTGAATGGGAATTTTCTGTCAATTTCTACCCTATCCCAAGACAGCTTGCATTTTTTCTTTTTTTTCTTCTTTTCTTTTTATTCTGTTTACAGAGGAACGAAGGAAAATGTGTCTGGCAGGAAACCATGGAGAATGTCATTCTTAGTGATAACCAAGTGTTTGCTTTCTTCCAGCTCTTGATCTGCCTATCTGACTAATTGGTGTGACATTAAAGAAGTCTGAAGACAAACGGATTGTGAACCTACTTCAAAGATACTAAAATCAGAAGGGGAAAATGGGACAGAATCTGCTTTTGATTTCTGCTACTAAAGGAAGTGTTCAAGAAAACAACAAAGAAACTCCTGGCTTTGAATTCTCTTTAGTTGCAGGGTACTTCTTTATAATAAAAGTTCTGGTGGGAAGACATTACCATTTTTCACTAGTTTCTAGTATGCAAGTATTTACTGAGATTCTAAAAGATACTTATGTTTCTAACTTTCATGTCCCGCAAGGCCAGTTAGTTTTCTCAATGAATACGAGTAGCTCATGAGACATTGGTTTGTTTTTTAAATGTCTAAATATCTTTTAGAGCTGCTGCAGTAATACATGTTACTGTGTGTTATTCCTTGATGTTTAAAATGCTTTGGGGTACATCCATTATTTGGATGCATGTTCAGCGTGTAATTAAATTGTCATATTATGCTTATAGTATTAGATTTATGCAGAACACAAATTTCTGTGAAAACAAACACGAAAATTTTTTATGTGGTGCTGCTGTTGCGACAGAGCACTTGAAGGGATCGGTCTTAGCAGAAGACAGTAATAATGGTCTGGAAAAGTGGGAGCTCTGGCTGCTAAAATATTAGCTAGAGAAAGGTCTAAGAGCAAGGAAAATATAAATGTATTTTTCTTGTTCATTAGTTGAGTCAAATAATATTAATATTCTAGAGTTACTTCAAAAATGGAGAGCTACAATGGAAACTATAAATCACAGAATGACAGGATCTCTTGGAAAAGACTTCCAAGCCAATTGAATTCAACCTTTGACCCATCATCACCTTGTCAACTAGACCATGATACTAAAAGCCAAGTCCAGTTCTTCCTTGTACACCTCCAGGGATGGTCACTCCACCAGCCCCACCTCCCTGTGCAGTTCCAATATTTAATCACCCTTTCCAGGAAGAAATTCCTCCTGATGTCCAACCTGAACCTCCCCTGGAACAGATTAAGGCCTGTGTCTCTTGTGGCCAGAGAGAAGAGGCCAACCCCCACCGGGCTACAACCTCCTTTCCGTCAGTCGTACAGACCAGCAAGGTCTCCCCTGAGTCTCCTTTTCTCCAGGCTGAACAACCCCAGCTCCCTCAGCTGCTCCTCACAGCACTTGTGCTCCAGACCCTTCACCAGCTCTGTTGTCCTTCTCTGGACACTCTCCAGCACCTCAATGTCTTTCTTGTAGTGAGGGGCCCAGAACTTGACACAGGATTCGAGGTGAGGTCGAACCAGTGCCCAGTACAGTGGGATGGTCACTGCCCTGGCCACACCATTTTTGGTATCATCCAGGATGCCACCGGCCTTCTTGGCCATCTGGGCACATGGGTGGCTCGTGTTCATCCACTGTCGACCAGCACCCCCAACCTGTAGCACTGCATGGAGCTGTTGTGACTGAAGTTTAGGACCTGACATTTGCCTTGTTGAACCTCATCCACTTGGCCTGGGCCCATCAATCCAGCCTGGTCAGATCCCTCTGCAGAGTCTTCCAACTCTCCAGCAGATCAATACTCCCACCCAACTTAGTGTCGCCTGTGAACTTAGTGAGGATACTTTCGATCACCTCATCCGCATTGTAAATAAAGATATTAAACAGGACTGGGCCCACCACTGATCCCTGTCAGACACCAGTAGTGACCAGATGTCAACTGGATGTAGATTCATTCGCCACCACTGTCTGGGCCTGGCCATCCAGACAGTTTTTTACCCCAACAAAGATTATGCCTGTCCAAGCTGTAGGCTCACAGTTTTTCCAGGAGAATACCATGGCAGACAATGTCAAAGGCTTTCCTGAAGTCCAGGTAGATTACATCCACAGTCTTCCCTGCATTCACCAGCTGGGTCACCTGGTCATAAAAAGAGACCAGGTTGGTCAGGTAGGACCTGCCTTTCCTAAACCCATGTTTAGGGTTGTCCTAAACAAGGGACCTGTGATCCTGGTCCCTTAGTTGTCCCATATGTGCTGTTTGATTGCACTCAAGAAGATCTGCTCCATAATCTTGTGAGGCACAAAGGTCAGGCTGACAGGCCTGTAGTTGCCCAGATTCTCCTTCAAACCCTTCTTGTGGATGGGTGTCATATTGGCCAACCTCCAGTCACCTGGGACTTCCTCAGTTAGCCAGGACTGATAGTAAATTATGGAGTGTGGCTTAGTGAGCTCTTCTACCAGCTCCCTCAGTACCTTTGGATGAATCCCATCTGGTTCCAGTGTCTTATGAGTGTCTAAGTGCCTCAGCAGGTCCACTAACTGCTTCCTCCTGGATTACAGGGGGTCTATTCTGTTCCCAGTCCCTGTCTACCACCTAAGAGGGCTGGTTGCCCTGAAGATAACAAGCCTTACTGTTGAAGACTGAGGCAAAGAAGGTGTTCAGTACCTCAGTTTTTATCTAAATCTAAATGGATGTGTCTGAAGAAGTGGGGCTCTGTGGTATAGCCATATCGTTGCTGATACTATGAAACCTGAAACTGGAACATATGAGATGATACATTTGAATAAATGCTAGTTAGCTTTATTTTATTTTAGTGGGAAAACAAAATTATGTCTGGCAAATGTCTAAAATTTCTCACAAGGTGAGCTGCTGGCTGGTGAGGAATCTGAGTGTAAGACCCTGCAGGTCAGAGCCTGGATTCAAATATCTCTGAAAGGAGAAACCTGCTATGGGAGCAACAGCAGAAGTCACAGCAAATGACTTTCATTTGAATTCCAGAAACTTTTGTTGTGCATCACTACTGACGTTGGTTATGCCATGATGTTTTCATCAATCTTCCTTCCATAATGTTTTGGAAGGACTTCTGAGGAACACTGTTGGTAACTAAAGCTCCAAGTGGAAAATCCCATGGAGGCAAAGCCATGGCAGCGACTGTATGTTTTACCTTTGTTCTGTGTGGTACCACCGTGAGATATGTAGCATAGATACTGGGCCGGGCCCAGTTTTAGTAACTACAGTTTACTGAGGATGAAATACTGTGAAAAGAACAAATTTACAATTCTCACCATAAGAAAACATATATGTGTGTTCACAAACAGGGATGTGGGACTGGAATTGAGAATTGATTTTTTTCCAGAACTGTTAAACTTTGGAAATTTTAAAACACTTGCTCTTTTCGTTTCACTCCCAGTCCTTTCAATCCCTCTCTGACTTTTGTGGTCTCAAGACTACCATTACGTTTGTTTCCAGTAAGTATGACAAAATGTTCTAATTAAGTAATTTAAAACAGCAGTTTGATTACAAACATATGTGTAAGTAAATGTGTTCTTAAATTAATTTTACACTGTTTTTTCATGAAAAAGATGGCTTCAATAATTTTAAGTGTGATTTAGGAAAGCTGGAGTTGTTGGAACCCACTGTTTTGTGAGAAGAGGATGCACTCCTTGTTTATTCAAATAAAGAGCTGGTAATATGTCTTTACAAGGAACATATACAGTTTGTTGAAGTTGAATTCAACTAGCATAAATATTTCATATGATACTGCTGAAAATATTTTAACCTAAGGAAGTGGATACCCTGTGAACTTTCAAATGTGAAAGACCTTGCCCTATTAATTCAGGAATTAAAAATATTTATTTAATTGACATTTATGGCATGACACAGTTATTTAAGTATTACTGTAAAGACCTACTAATGCTTTCAGTATTACTTTTTTATCATGTTTTAAATTTAACTCTTTAAATTTGAGATCTCTCTTTTAATCTACTTAGTAAATATTTTGTTTCTGAAAGTAACATGTTTCATGATATAGTCTGAAATCAAGATTCTAGACATAAAAGCAAGGTTTTATCTAAATCAACACTTGTTTAAATACGGAGTGGAAGATCAGGGGTAGGTCTGCAAAAACAATTTAAACTCAGCACGGCAGAAATTAAAGGAAGGCTCATTAATCTGCTGTAGAAATGGCTGGTTGAGTGCAGTGTTCATGATCCCTGTTCTCTATTTAGGGATAGCTAGGCATTTGTGAGGCTGGTCCTCAACAGTTCACCTGCTAAACTGGGAGGCATTTAGTCTTCATCTCTACTGCTTGGAATAAATTCAGTGATTTGCTCCAAGCTACACATCTCTCAAATTGGAATTCAAAATCTCAACAACTTTAGAAAAAAGCCATAAGATGCTTATCCCACTTTAATTCAGCCAGAGAGATGAGAAGTTACTGTCATTAGAACTGTCCTTCTGCCTGAGGATATCCTATCTCCTTCTGGGGCAGGCCTTAGATTAGATACCAGGTCTTTCAATTTCTTCCTCGGTTTTAAAGTAGTTTACAGCAGCTATGTTGTCAAATCCCTAGCTGCAATCAGTTAAATTTTGTATGATATAAACAGAACAGGAAAAATTATTTTTCTAAAACCAGCATGGTAATGAATGAAGGACATTAGTGACAGGAAAACATGAACAATGGTGTTTGCTATGTATTCATATTTTAAACTGATCCACTGTCCTATCATTTGCAGCTCCAGAAACAGCAGTACTTTCTTTTCCAAAGCTTCTCTATCAGGCAACATAACAGAGATATTTTTGTTCACCTTCTCAGCATTCACAGAGCCTGTGGCATCCTCTCCTGCTTCAAGGCAGAAAGTGCCAAAGTGTTCTGGCAGATCACCCTTGTAGGACCCCAGAACTTGGGTGCAACTTTCCAGCTCCTCTTTTCAGAAACAGAGAACGAAGACCTAGTACACACATTCAGATCTTCTCATCTGGGTTGCAAGCACACTCCCTGGCTGCTGTCATTTACTTCCACTTTATCTTTGTCCACTGAGGTCAACTAAACCAGCTTTTTAGATTGCAACATCATATTCTTACTAACTGAATCCTATCTTCTTTTCCTGAAAACCTTAAAAAAACAGATGCCAGCTTCACCTGTCAAAATTTTGTCAGAAGGCAGACAACAGCAATATTTCTGAAACAATAAACACATTTTCTTAAGGAAAACTATATTCTTGCATTTGTTGAAAACAAGGGTGTCTTTAGAAAGGTTGAGAACCACTAGTAATTCAAGTGTATCTCCAATTCTGTCTTTTCACAATATATATCTTTCTACTCAATTCACATACATTATATGTAACAGTTCTTTGAAAATCTAACAGCAGGGCTGAAACTTGATCTGTGGATGACAGCCAGAAGGCTATATATTTTAATATCTTAATGGAGTTTCACCTCTACAGCCTTTAAGATAACTTTGCTTCATCAGAAATTATTCCAAAGATGTTCTTGATCTCTTCTTATCTGAGTTCCCTTTGTAACATCAATTCCAACGTAAATGAACTGTGGAAGGGAGTCCAGAAGTCACAGTGAGTTGCGGGGGAGCTCTTCGGAGTTTCACAGAGAAAATGCACAGAATACCTTATGAGCTGTTATGAGCTTTTGCCTAACATAGAAATGTCATAAGGAATCAGAGAAGAAAGGTCTGACACTGAGCAAAAAAATTTCAAGACTCATAAGGTCATAAGGAGGAGATAGCAGTATGATTTTATAGCCTCAAGAGTAGGGCACTGACCTGCTCCTCATTGTCAAAAGTCTGTTCTGTATATAATTCAATATTTGATATCATACATTCATAGATAGTCAGTAATTTTTATCTAAAGTCAGGCTTTTATTCAATAAAGCTGTCAAAGATTATAACTTAGGCCTTGTAGTTGTATGATTTCAGTTTTTAGAGTTGGTTAGAATTTATATGTATAACCAATCCTAATTTTTTTCATGATGTGTTACCTCATGTCAGCTGACATGAGGTATGACATGATAATTTACAAAAAAACCTCCCCAGATTATTAGAATATGGACACATACAACCCCAGGGTTTATTATTCTCCTCAAGTATTTAAAATTCCATCAGAATGAGGGCAAAAGGAACAACCCCCAACAAAAAGAATAATTTTGGGAGACAGCAATACTGTCATTAGAGCTAAAAAACAAAGTTACTCTGTTTCTGATGCAACAAAATTTTATACACTTACTTTGTAAAGCTTTTCAGGTCTTGAGTGTGGAAGGAGCATATTATGTGCCAGCTAGAATAAAACACGAGTACTTTATACATCTTCCAAAGAATTACATGCTAGGATATTGAAAAATTTCAAGTATCCCACCTTGCCACACAACTGAGCCAAAGCTTTTTCCCCTCAACTGCTTCACTTTAAAGGGAAGCAGAAGTGTAAGAATGGAAGTGAGTACCTTCTTAGAAAAAAGTGAATGTGTGCTGTCTATTTGTTTAAGTTCTCATACAGTTCCTCTCACTAAGGGTGTTAACCAACCAAATATTTAAGCATAGTGGTTGGGTTAACAGACTTTTCTCGCTTTACAGACTATTCCTTTCAAATTTTGAACCTATTAGGGTGTTGCAATAATACCCAAATTATTTTACAACTGACAAAAATACAGACTATATATTTAGTTTCGTAGAGCTTGGTTTCTTATTTTACAGTGTTAAGGATATAGTAATTTCTAAAGGATGCTTCCACCTTATGTTAATGTAACAGTAGCCAGATCTTTAAAGACAAATTCACCAAGTGGACTGTTCATCCATTAACAAGTAATGTTAGTTGAGGTAGGCCATGATGAAATATGTTGTTTTTATCCTATTGATAATGTGTTGATGAGAAACAATGTTTAAGCCTTTGCATAACTCACAAATTTTAAATCCCAGATGTCAGAAATTTCAACTGCTGAAGCCAAGCAAAAAGAGAGTAACAAGAATGTTAATATACATTTTCACTCATTTCCACACAGAGTATTTGGCAGGTGCAACCGAAATGTGAGTCTGTGGCCTCTCAAAGACCTGTACTTGAAAAAACTGGAAATCCAAGTATCTACTCTTAAAGATGCTCAGAAGCCTAGCTCCAGAAGGTATAATTAGTATCATTAAGTGCCTACTTCACTAGGTGCTCAAGTCCTGCCTGCAAGTAGAGCATATCTCCTGCGGCCAGCACACACATAGCAGTAGAAGACTATGTCCCTTGTCTCTCGTGGCCTCAGGCAGCCTTTGGCCTCACCGAGTGCCTCTGCTTTGTTTCAGTGGATTCAGTACACGGCTTTCATGGGACAAGGCCGATTCACAAGTCCATAGGGGAATTTTCAATAGACTGAGGGATTTTTGAGCTGTCTTGAAACTTCGGAAATACCAGTTGCCAGTTTGTAAGCATCAGTTAAATAGGTGTTCAGAGCTTGTGTGAGTTTGATTCAATATATCAGAATTTCTTGCTAGGAGTTCAAAAGCCTGTGTCTAATCCCTCCTTTAAGATCTAATTGCCACAGAAACCAGGAGTAGTCCATGGGTTAAAACACAGTTGTAGTGAATATATATAGCGAACAAGTACTAACTAAAAGCAATGGCAAATATAAGAACTTCAAACTCTGACTCTTGTGGTTTATCATGCTTATGTTTTGTAAGAAAAAAAACAAACAGAAACTGAGTTACCAAGACTTCTAATGCTTCATTTGGCAGTAATTTGGCAGTACTGCAGAAAAACAAAGCTGAGTCACCTTACTCCAAATGATACACGGGAAAGCCATAGCAGTTAATCTGCACAGGGATTTTTTGCACCTTTATTTGAGATTCTTTTCTTTGTGTCTGTACATGTATAAAGTCCTGTCAAAGGGGATGTCAAATCAGAGAGATGATATTTTACATTTACCTCTGTTTATTGTACAGTTTATACTCATCTTTTACTCCTTAGCTTGATGAGTGCAAAGACTTAGAATCTATGGCATGCAAAAAACATTTCAGCTATAATAAACTGCTGCACCATAACAACAGACTTACCAACTTCAAAAGGCATCATCATATAAAACTGAGGCTTGATAAAAATTTCAACATTTCAGAATAAATGATCGTTGGAGAGGATCATGGGAATGGGAATGCGTTTTTTCCTCACTTCTTCAATAAACAGCCACAATAATTACATCCTTCCTGTCACAGAAAATAGAAGTGAGTGTCAAAAACCTTAAACAAGGTAAAAGTTACAAGTTTCTATTTCTCACTCTACTGATTGAAATTGCATAGATTAATTATTCCCTTATGCAACCTGCACAATGGTAAAAGGACTTCTGTCTTGACTTGGGAGTGACCTGTGAGAACAGAGCAGTATTTAAGCACACTCCTAAAAATCTGCTTCGTCTCATGGACCTTGAGACCTCAGGTCCTTGGCTCCTACACAAACTGGGTTGAGCATATAAATGCAATTTTTTTAGAAGAAATCTCTCTTTGTACTTAGATTACTTGCTTTGTGCAGTAGCAAAATGTTTCGATCCCAAAATCATAAGTGCAAGTTATCAGCCAAGCAATTTCTGTAAAACTTGGATTCATGTGTGAATTTAAGAAAAGGCATAGTGGCATGGAAATTTAGGAATGGAAATATAGATTCCAGTGTCTGTCAAAGCAAGAAAAAACCTGCCTTGAACTTCACAGAGAAAGAAGAGATGGTCTCTGTAGTAGGCTGAGGAAGGCCAAACTAGCTGTAAACTGACTAAACCGTTGCCTTGATCATCCATTTTATTAGATTACACAGGTTTAGGATTCTATTTACTTCCAGTTCCTCTAGTTTAAGTAAATTCTGAAGCAGAAGGTCAGTGCTATAAAAGATTTATGGAAAGTTTAATCAGCCACTTCAAACAATTTGCAAAATTGAGCACAGTTTTAAGAAGTTTCCTTTGTAGCTCTTCCTTTGTTGTTTGTTTGATTGTTTTTTCATTCAAATACTGACAAGGCTGAAGTCACATATTTATAAAGGTAAACTAAATTAAACAGTAAACAGGCCTTACTGGGTTTGTCAAGCACACTACCGATGCATTATTTTTCAAATGCAGAAAAAATAATAGAGATTGTCAGAGAGGCACAAATGGGCATATTTATATTAAGTCTTCCGATCTTTACCATTTTATCTCTAGATGAAATCTGAGTTGGTGTAAAAAGTTCCAAAACTTTATCTTCAAATATTAAGAGATTGAGTAATAGCAAGGCTGAAAGAAAATCCATGTTGTTCTTCCTTTACTAATGTTTGTATACCAAAGAACCCTAAGTTTGTATTTCCTACACAAAATAATGCATAAACACAGGATTTTCACCACCTTTAAGACTGTAAATTGTATGTGGAAATTTCTTTTCATTCACTGCACTATGCTTTTTAAAGTTCTTCTCAGAATAAAGTTATTCTATGTGAGATCTCCTAAAGTAAGAATATTCAATGCTAATTATATTTAACATTTTCAATGCTAAAAAAATCAATATAGGAGAAATTTATATGGCAATTTACTAAATATGGTACTTTACACCTCTACCAAAATTTAGGTACACTTATCAGTTAGATAAAAGTATCCAGCAATATAATTTTAGAGTGACTGTATGAATTGAGATCTCAGGAACAGAAGTGTATGTGTACTAGGTAAGAGATAAGGTCCCTTCAGCCCAGTAGCTGTGTCTAGTAGTGAATTAGCACAGAAGCAAATGACAGTGGCATAAAACCAGAGCACATTCTAGGGCATTTAAGACACAAGAGTCTTCTTGTGTCTTCAAGATCTGACTTCCACAGGAGTTGAATATTTCTGCTAAAAGATAAGATTGGACATACTGAAGAACTGTCACAAAACAGTTTTACAGATGTTTAGACCAAGCTGATTCCTTCTTTAAACCAGGCTCGTAGACTGTGGGTCAGACCTTCAGGTAATAAAGATCAAGCATGTGAATTATAAATTTAATTATTGAGACTTTTCTGAAAGTAGAACTAGCCTGTTTTTCTCTCTCCATGTGTTATCTACTAATCAAGTTGTTACCATTAAACAAGTTACCAGGCTTGGTTTGTGAAAAAACCAGCCTATATTTGAATGGAAAATTTCAGTCTGATTTGGATTCTCTTCCTAAGTTTTGCAACATTACATCCACTTAAAAAAAAAAAAAGGTGAGATAGAATTGCCTTTGGCTGCCACCTGAATGCTACTGCTTTTCCAGATGCTTGCTAAAAATGTCAGAAACTATTTCATTGGTTTGAAAACAATTAGATATTCAAGTACATGAAAAAGTTGTTCACGTATTGGTTTTCACATGTTTTCACTGTGTTGGTTTTTCTCTACCTGTCAAATGAGATTATAATCCAGAGTGCATAAGCTCTAGAGCTCCTTGTTCTGAATCACTAGCTAATAATGGACTGGTGGTAACTATCAAGGAAGCAAACAGCATGCCCTTCATTTTTGAGATTTCTGTTAGCAATAGTTCTTACCTAGGCAGAAGGGGAGTTGTGAGTTTTCCCAGCACAGCTGAAGAGAATTGCAAATTCCCCGGAACAAATTTGAAGCTGAGGTAAACAAGAATGGTCACTTTGTTTGAATGACCAGATTAGACATTTGGATGAGTGGACTAGATATTTGGACATCCACTTTGAAAACACCTGGCACCACTTCTCAGAGAAGCATTAGATAAAATATCTGACTGCGTCATTGTGCAACTGACATTTTGAAGAGAGGTTAGAGGACCTGAGAGACTACAAGAAATGATGTAACAGATTTCAGGTAAATTAATGGTGGGAAGTTACACAAAGATTATTTCACAGAAAATAGAGATGATAAGAATGATAATAATAAGAATGACAATAATGATAATGATGATGATGATAATAATAATAACATCATTATACTGTAAACACATTAATGCCCAAAGGAATAACAGATGACATTAGCAAATATTAAATCTCAAAGATTTAAAATTATAATTATCGGAATTTATAATGGGAATATAGGAAAATTTTTCTAAAATTCAGAAGATTCTGACTGGTGCCCCTGGGTGGCTGGGTGTGTAATGTTATGGGCCCTGTCCAGTGAGGTGCAGACAGAACCAGCATTTTCTCAGGCCTTAACTTGGAGAATAGTCAGTACCTCAAGGGACTACTTGGCACTCACACAATCCAGTCCAATGTTCATCAATGAGTAATGGGTCCTTCCCATTTACGTTCCTGGCTTCCTTCTCTTTGTTAGCACCATGGCTTTTAACATAACTTGAATCTGGGGAGTAGAGGATGAAGTGGCAGAGATTCACTGTCTGTCAATAGATAATTCATCAATCTGAAATGAAAGCCTCAAACATGTGAATGTTCACCTTTGCTTTATGGTGTATGACACAGAAGAAATAGTTCTTTTAATTGCAGTAGTTGGAATGGGCTTTGAGATGAAGGCTCTGTAAATCCACTGTAGGTCTGTATTTTTTTACCTTAGTATTCTTGCTACTGTACTCTAGTACTTTTCCATGTTTGGGTTACTTATTTCATCTAGCATTTCTCTAGCTTAGATTATTCTTATTGAGGTGCTTTAGGAAAGAATCCAGTGTTTTTCTTCTATGCTCCAGATGTTTGCAATAACGTACTACTGAAGCGAATGCCAGCAGTAAAGGGATATTCCTCCACAGGAAATACTTTGCATCTGACACCAACCAACAGCTCCTTAGGGGAAAAAAAGGCACCAATTTGTTAGCCGACCGTTAACCAGTAAACAAAACAAGCAATCTTGGTAAAGTTAAGTGTATAACTTCCAATAATCGAGTTTGAAAAACAAACATTAAAAACGGCTCACATAAACTATTGCTTTAGGATTACTGCAGAAAAATATTCAGCCAACCTTCTCCTTTCAGTTTTACCACCCTGTTTACCACCCTACTTTACATTTTGAGGAGGAAATGGAACTTCTATTCTTCCCAAGCAATTAGGCCAAACAAATGCAAGAGAGAAAAAAATACTCTTTATCTCCCTCTATTCCCACACTTTAAATGCATTTTTATAGATATTTGCAGGAGAGAGGCAATAAGCATGCTATAAGTGTGGGGTTTTTGCCTGACCTACTTTTTTCCCTATAATATTTTGTTTTTTCTCAGCAAGACAGCCATTTCTGTTAATTCTTTCCACCAAAGCAGTGGACAGTGAACTGAGTACTTACTGTGAGAGCAAATACATTTTTGCATCTTTCAAGGCTGTGTATGTACATAGTTCAGTTTTCTTATTCTCTCAAATTAAATTAATAGATTGGTGGTTTTGCTTGCCTATCCAGTGGATCTTTTTTGAGTCAAAGCATTCCACAGAGAATTATTTATACAATGTTATAAGTCATGGATGGACAAAGTTCACACAACTTAGACAAAGATCACAATATCATGTCATGTCTAGATACTTGTATTCTGACTGAATTCGGTTTTATTATCCTGTCTTATTAAATCCATAGGCACTACTTGGTTTAGGTTTACACTGAAAACTGTGTATTTATTGAATTAAAACAAATCACATATATAACTAATACTCATATTTTTTAATGAGATGCTCTGTTTCTTCACCTAGCTACTGAGGGACTAGTTTGGAGAAAATAAAAAGTTTAAATTCTTTCTCTTGTGCAATTTTTGGAGCTTTTGACATTTTGAGAGAAATATCAGTAGTTAAAATTTTATGGTAAAAAAGCCCACTGCAATTTAGTGCCTGGGGAATATCCCACATGCAGAATGAGTTCATATGCTATGGTTTTTTACAGCTCACCAAAGAAGCCTGATAAAACATAAGTGATTCAAAAAAGGAGTTACTTTCAACATGTTTATCTTCCAGCACTTACTTCCCCATGAAGCAGTAGTAAGTCTTGTGAGTTGGCATTCCAATACAGAGACATGAATATAGATTTTTCTTTGAACTGTGTTAATGAATGTGACATTCCATCCTGAGCAGATTGAAGAAATTGAACATAAGCGATGCACAGGATACATTTTATTCATACCTAATAGAGAAATTAGTGCATATATGGTTTTAAGTTTGGAGAAAATAACAGTTTTTTCTTTTCACAATATCACTCAAGAAAGGATTTGCCAGATTCAAAAAAACACCTTTTATTTTCATCCTCATTTTACATTACAAACAACATGCAAAGAAAATAGATTTGGATTTCATAAAATTCTGCTCTACTTTTACTTCTAGCGAAGAATATGATAGTTTAAGTTGTGTGTTTAGTTTCTTAGAAGCTTGGCTCCATGCTTAGAATTCTGCTCTATAAATAATCAATTCTGTATCATGTTTAACAATATGTAAATCCTTATAAGACTTATCTGTGGATTGACTGAAAGCACAATATGACTAGTTTCAAATTATACATATGGTATATACGATTTTGAATCAAGATCAAGAACAAAAAGGGTGGAGAAGTAGGACAAGAAGTTGGTGCAAGGGGTGACTTTGCCTCAATCCTGACTTGCATTATGTTTTCTAGCTACATTTTGGAAATGAGCCAACTAAATTCAGAAGCACATATTTTATTTTGTGATATCTTGAGGTTTTTTTAAGGGAATAACCTGTTGTTTTTAAAGAAGTGGAAGAAAATAATGACATTTAATTATACCACCTCCAGAAAATTTTTTATTTTTTATTCTTTGACTGAAATATTTTTCAGCCTCTATCCAAATAAACTACAACCCTGCAGTTTGTAATGTGAGCAGCCAGTGTGACTTTCTTATCATAACCCTTAAAAATCCATTTAAGAGTTAATTGAAGAATATAATATTCAGTCAAGTATGGAAGCATATTGAAAAGAGATTACTCCACTGTTCTTTTAGGATGAAAAATATAAAAGTTGAAAATCTGTCTGTCTCTTTTGAGACAAATTTAAGAGAGGACTCTCTGGAATGAATCCGCCTCTCCAAAAGGGTTCCAACAATCCCCTTCCACCAACAGGGAATGAATACTAGTAGACCAAAGTGAAAAAAAATTAAACTATTTATTAACAAACAGAATGTTCACCTGCAAGGCAAAGGGAAAAAAGAAAGTAAATAACTGTTAAGCACTAAACCGTCAGAACCCACTCCCCCCAGCCCCCCCCACAGAAACAAAAACCCAAATAATGTCCAGAGAAAACGGGGCCAGTGCAGGAGGAATACACCTTTCCCAACACATGGTCCAAAATGGTGCTGGCTTTCCATACAGAGAGGCAGCTGCTCCCCCATGAAGCAGTCCAGCAGCAGAGGAAAATCCCAGTGGCTACCTGGTGTCAACCTTTTCTCCAGCGGCAGTCATGGCAGGCGAAAAATGGCTGTGCTGAAGCTTTTTGGTGTGCTTTCTCTCCCCGGCTTGGCTCCCTGGGGCTTGGGGCTGGGCAGAGCAGCTCCACTCCTGCTGATCCTGCTCCCACCGATTTCGGAGCAGAAAGCCGTCAGTTCAGCTCCCGGCAGCCAAAGATTGCTACTCCAGCTTCTCCAATCCAGGGAAACGAAAAAGTTTATGCCTAGGCCAAACCCCAAGTCAGCCACACAGACAAACCACGCTGCACAGTCAAGGAGGAACCAGGCTGCTTCGAGTGCACGGGAATCACGCTGGCCCGAGGCGCCAGAAGCCTGGGCAGCGAGCCGTGCTACAGTGTAGCAAAGCAGCGACTGCTCCCGGAAAAACACCGACTGTTGTCTGTTCCCACCCGGGCACAGATCGACCTACCCGCAGCTAAGAGACTGCTAAGTCACAGTGCAGCAGCGCCCTGGCAGGATACACACAGACATCCACGCACCCGGTGCTGCTGCCCCAATCCCTGAACCAGAATAGAGAGAGAGAGAGAGCAACTCCCAGCCCCGCCCCCTGCCAGGATCCCAGCCGGGCTTACATACTGACTTGGGGGCAGGTAGAAAGAGAAAACAATAACAATTTTTGGGCATAACCTGGATGTGGGATAGCGATGCCCAAGACTGTCTTTAACAAGTAAATGGAATGCAAGTTAATGGCATTGTAGTGTATCTTAAACCATTGTTTTAATTTAACTTACAACGAATTTTGAAGATTTTTTTGAAGATTTTAAATAGTATGTGTCTAATATGCAAGCCTGTGGCAATTGATCTAAGCTTTCTTCCATAATCTCATTTGGCAGGAAAAAGACAGGTTTACTGTTTCAGTGCTTTCCTAAATTTTATGTGGAATATTTTCTTAAAGAACAAATTCTAAAGAGGGATAGAAAATAAATTAAGGTTTTATTTTATCATTCACCAAATTATTAGTTCAGCTAGAATATCTTTTTGCTTTGTAAATTATTTGATATTGTTTGGAAAGTCTCACAATGTTTAAAATAAACCCAGATCTTGTTTGACCTAAAAGGCTTTATGGAAATTTTGCCTTTGATAAATAGCCGAAACTCCAAACAAAATACCTTCATTAGGCAACAGCAAATTATTTTTTAATTAATCTATTTGAAATACTGACAACTGGAGGAAAGTGGGATGTAGTTCTACATATATAATGTGTAAAGTGCTCCTCTGGTTTCTGCTCTCATACAAGAAAAACTACCATAGTTATTACTATGGTAATAGTAATAACTACCTTTAGTACCATAACTTTTATGGTACTAAAGAAGCCCTCCCAAGCATGTAAACATCTGGGTTGTTTTTTTTTTTTTTAAATTTGAGACAAGTGACTACATTTAAAAGTAATTCCATATCTGATATTACTGGTCTGGCTGATTCTCATGCAAAATCATTTCTGTCATTCATGTACATTTTGTGATTACTCATGATTTCTTGCATAGCTTCCAACACTCTTAGCGACTCCACATGTAAAATAAATAGCATAAATAAACGAGCATGATAAAGTCACTGCTTTGTGTGTGTGCACTTCATTCTCTTTGTAACACTTGGCTGAGATATAGGATCTTTTTTTCCAAAAGGAAAAGTGCCATCTACTGAGTCACCAAAACAAAACTTTGCAGCATCTTGAGAGATTTTCCTTAGAGAGGTCCTTCCCAATTACTGATCAGAGCAAGCTTTACTCAACTTGCAAACTTAACTGAGACCATAGCTGACAGTGATATGGTACCCCACTAAGCATTCATTTAATGTGTGAGGGTTTTTGGGTTCTTTTTTCTTGAATAAGTGTTCCTGGATTTCAAGTGTTAATGGAAAATCAGTGAATTGCACTTTGAATGCCTTAAGAATTTTACTTTCAAAATAACTTTTCCCCCCAAGATTTCTGGGGACACTTTTTGTTCATCCTCTTCATCTCGTTAACACCTGACAGAGGTTAGACTTCTGGTAAGGAGTGACTCCTACTTCCCCTGATCAGCCATTTCCGGTTTGGTGAAGGTATAGACAGAAAGACTATAAAAACAATAAACTGATAGCACACTAATAAATAACATTTTATGCAGAGGCTGAAGCAAAAAGAAATAAAACAACTAATAGATAACTTTTCTGTGGGAGACTACCTATTAGTTAACTGAGACATGGTTTGGCAAGGTATAGAAAGTTTTTTAAAGGCATTAAATTTCTTTAAAGACAATAGGACAGTGAATGTTATTCAGGACTTAGAAGTACTGCCAGTTTTTTTCAGAGCTAAGCAGTAGATACTTGAGTGAATAAAAAATATCAGCCACTATATAATGGTGCACAGCTCTTAGAAGAATGTCACTACAAAAGTGGAGAGATTGGTAAAGTGAACCCAATTTATATCTTCAAAACTTTGGGAAGTCTCCAAAGGTGGTCACAGGCTTACGGAAATTGAATAACCACAAGATTACGGGTAAAGTCTTGTCATGACTTAAAACTAATGGATGAGACAGAACAGGAATTAATTCCCCCTTCTTAAAATATTTAGTAGGGAGCGATGGCAACACTTTATACAGGAAAAATATATAAAATGTGACCAATTGTGTAGGAAAAGTAAGTGTAATAATGAATGCTCAAATTACAGAGTCTGTAGCAAATCTGGTAGCAATTTTGTGACAATGTTGATTACTTGTACAGTAATGTGGTAGAAACCATCCCTTATCTATGTAAGCCATGTTATATATAGGTGTGTACAGTATAGTGTTGTACAGTAACCTTAACTTCTGTCAGAAAATAGACTTTTTTCTCTACTTATAAACTTGATGTATGCTGGTTTCTGCATAGATGATTCCACTCATAGCTTTTCATAAATATTGTATTTTTTCTGTTCCTATAATAATGCACTTGAGGAATAATATTCAAACACATTAATTAAAACTTATTCAACAACTTGTGGGTTGCTTTCTTTCTAATTTAGTAGTGACTGCAGTTTGGAAATTCTGACTGTATTACTTAGCCAGCTTCAAAAATCATATGATGTTGTGGCTCACATAGAAACAGTTAAGTAAAAATAACCAGAAGGAATGCTTTTAAAAGTCAGTGTTGGAAGAGCTTTCACTTTGGTGAGATGAAAAAGAAATCTCCATATGATTTGAGAAAAATTGAGAGGAAAGACAGGGGCTCTTCTTGAACATGGCCTCCTTGAAATGTTTGAAAGGTCTTTGAAACACTTGGGGAAAAAATTACACTATATGCCCACTAACAAATTATTTCAGCCAAATATCACAAATTTTACAGTGGCAAACTGTGGAAAGATAATTACACTTTATCATAGACACATAGACAGTAACCAGTGCTGTCAGATCCTCTCTATTCATATTCCAGTCCCACAATCTTCCCAGAGACAAACTGTTCATCACAAAGTGGGATTTCTACCACATGCAGACACACTGCTCTGGGCAAGGTTGCTTTTCCTGTCCTGTTTTAGCTAGGTTAAAGCATCTCAGGCTGCCAAAAGTCTCAGAAACATTTACAACATCAAAGTCAGCTACAGCCATGCAGGGTGATCCTCAAAGCAGGCCTTGGCTGCATGTATTGTTCTTGCTGTTCGTAGCTAGTGGGAGATAAAAATACCCAAACCAACTCCTTTTAGCTTTTTTGCAGTAAAACGAAAAACCACCAGAGGTTAGTGGTATCTTACAATCTCTTTATTTTGCCCCACAGATGAATCTCTGAATAGCGCTAAGGAAACTGTGTTTTCAAAAGTGGCACTGGCCTGTACTTCAGAGAAAGAATCCCATAGAATATTTGTGAGAGGCACTCTGGCTCGTGTGCCTCATTTATTTCTGTATGATGGGATACACCACCTTTACTTTCTGACTAGAATATGGTCTACTGATCACTGTCTTATTGCAGGGCAGTATACAGGGATGAGCAGGGACATGAAGCATCTTTTACCCATTCAGTGGCATTTACAGAACACTGTCCTTCCTATAGCTTCCTTACAGCAGCAAAGTTCAAACCAAGCAATGCACACTCCAGACGAGCCAAACCGGTCACTTTATAGTACAGGGCAGTGTATCACTTTCCAATTATGACTTTTATCACCAGAAACAAGCACTGTTGTTGTCTCCTTCGACAGGAATTGTTCAATGAGCCAGCCAAGAAAAACGTTTCCTATTTGGGGGCTGTGTTGGAGGGTAAACATTTTTTCTCCAGCAGAACTGGTGCGACCCGTCCCGCTTCCGAGGACTACCGCGGAGGGCTCCGGGGTGATACAAAACCGTGCACCCTCTGGGAGATACAGCCCCGTGCACTCGCCCCCACGGGCCTTCGGGTGCGGAGGAGGCGGGAGAGCATCTCTTCCGGAGAAGCCGGCCTGCCTCCGCCGCCCCCCCGGAGCGCGAGCGGTGGGTGCTCCTCCCCCGACCCCCCTGGCCCCCCGGAGCCGGTGCCGGAGCCGGTGCCGGGCCGGGCGCGGGCGGCGGCGCGGGCGGGGCGAGGCGCAGGCGCGGCGCACGGCGGGCTGCAGCCGGGCCCCCGCGCCGCTCCGGGAGCCGATGGCAGCTGCACAGCGCGGCCGCCCGGCGGAGCGCGGCGCGGCTCGGCGCCCCCGGCGCGGGATGCGCGGGCGGGCAGGCGGCGGCGGCGGCAGCGGCTGCGGCAGCTCCGGGAGCCGGAGGGACGGGGCCGGGCGGTCGGCGGCCGCCGCGCTCGCCTGAGCTGGGTGCCCCGCTGGCCGCGCCGGGCTGCCCCGAAGGATGTCCGCCCAGTCCAAGGGGGCCGCATCCTCCTCCTCGTCGCCGTCCGAGGGGCCGCCGGCAGCCTCCAAAGCCAAGGTGAAGGAGCAGATTAAGATCATCGTGGAGGATTTGGAATTAGTCCTGGGGGACCTGAAAGATGTCGCCAAGGAACTCAAGGAGGTGAGAAACGAAGGGTTGCGCGGGCGGACCCCCCGGCTGCCCCGTATCGAGCAATCGCCCCATCGCCCGCAGGCCGGGGTTCGGCTCCCCCTGGAGCTCCGCTGCCACCCCCAGGCTTCTTTCACCGCTTCTTCACCGCGGGTCGAGCAACTGGTGTCCAGGCTGGGCAGGGGGCAGCTCCCGGCCGCGCCCCGGGGCGGGCGGCTGAGCATCGCTTACGCTGCCCGGCGGCCCGGAACGGGACGAGGGGCGCGGCTGGAGCACCGTGTCGCGGGTGCCGTGCGCGCCTGGACCGATCGTGCTCCCTACGACTGCGAGGCTGCTCTGCTCGGGGACTTCCCATCTCGGCGCACCGCTCGGAGTTTTGTTTTTCCCGGGAGGCCGGGGGGTGCCTCTCCTGAAAGGTCCCTGTTGGGCGAGGAGGGTGTTCTGGGGAGCTGCGGGACCCGCAGCCCTGCCAGGTTCCGGGCTGCGCCTCGCCGGCGTCCCGGCAGTGGGAGAGGAGTCAAGGACGACCCCACTCCCGCTCCAGCGGATTTAACTTTCCGGTTGCGCGGTGCAGCCCCATGGTCGCCCCCAGCAGCAGCCGCGCTCGCATCTCCCCATCGGTGAGGGTTGAGCGGCGCCGGACCCCGCGCATCCGCCGCCCGGGGCGAAGGTTCCGCGCCCGGCGGGGCAGCAGCGGCGCGGTGAAGTCTGCTTCAGCCTCTGCAGCCTGCTTCACTGGGAGCTGAGCGCCCTGTTTGTCGTCCCTATCTGGCAAGATTGCCTTTGCAATCTCTCTTTTGCCAGTGGCGGGTGTCATCTCCTCTAGGTTAATCTGCAGGCAGAGTGCGATTACCGCGAGCATGTTCATAAGCAGGGAAATGCAGTAGCTGAAGGAAAAGAATTTGGCTGTCCTTTTGGAGGTTTCCACGTTATCATGATTTTGCTACACAACTGGTGGACAGATGGTTGGATTATGCACCGAAATTCAGATCCAGAATCTCTATGTATTGCTTTATAATCCTATATTTGACATTCATAACAGGCTGTGGTTTTTTGCCATCAAATATTAGGTTTCTATTTTAATAGCATTGTCAACAAGTTTGTTTCGACAGTCTTTTGCCATCTGAGGCAGCCTGAAATTCATCCAGTGCTTTGTATAATGTTGAAAGATGTATAAACACACGGCTCACTAATCACAGCTGTTAGGCTCTTATTTTCACCCACAATTCCAGGTTTCTCCTTTTCTTTTTTTTTTTTTAGTATATCTATAATTTCTATTTTCCTTAATGTGCTGCTGTCTATGCTTTGTAATTTTTTAAGGTATCTCGAAGTGAAAATAAACACTGTTTGTAGAGCAGCTCTTTCAACGATTTTTAAGACCGATAGTGCAAACAGGCTTCTGTTGCTGCAGAAGCACATTTTTAGGACCTGGAGAGGATGCAATGTGTTTTGTCCCATGAATGTAAATTGTTCCCTGCCCGTAATCAGTCCTAGCTTTCTTCTAGTGAGCAAGCATGGTTGCTGTAAGTGGAGATCATATATCATCATTTACTGTGGCATGTTTTATCTAAGCAAACTTGTCTGTTCTGGTTGACTGCATCTATAAAAGAGAGCTGGATTTACCTCTGCTTGATGGGGAAACTTGTAGAGAAACAGACCTGTAACTCTATTAAGTACTGTGTACCTGTTGAAAGGTGCAAGGATGCCAATAGCATCTGTTTTGAGAAAAGAAAAGTAATTTTATAAGAAGAATAGTTAAATCTTTTTTGTAACTACACATAAGGTTTTGAGTAATGCTTTTCAGCAAATATGTCTTACAAAGATGGTAGCTGTCATACTGCAATAAACAAGAGTTGCCTACAGATACATCTTCTTGATTGAGGTATTATTATGTGTTAAATACACTTTGTGTGACATTTATTTTGAAAAGTCTGCAAAAGTTTGCCGTCTGAGTACCTTTAGTTGTTTGCCTTTATAGTATGGACTAAATCTACAAAACCTCTTGACATAACTGCAATGTATACTTTTTATGTGAAAGTGAGCTAATTGGTAATATTATAAGCTAATAATCAGTCTCTTTCACAGGTTATTTGTAGGTGTTAGAAAGCATTGACAGGCTGTTCGTTAAAGTGTATAGGAAGTTAGCCTATATATAGTCAGTTTTGTTGTATTATACATAGAAATATAACTGTGCTTCATTTAGGTTCCCTACTGTAGGATGAGGCAAAATGATGATATAGAGGATGTAAGTTCACACTTTCCATTTTTACTGCAAGTTGTGTATTTCTAGAAATGTTCTTGCTACTTCTTTTTTTTCCTGCCCCAGGGTATTTGCTGGAGTCCAGCTGTTGTGCTACAACCTATTACTTTTTTTTTTTTAATTAGTAATATAGCGGTCTGAAAACAGCATTTCATTCTTTTTATTACTATTTAAAAAGTTTTCAATTCTGGTACGGTGGTAGGGCATGAAGGTTTTTTGAGTCTTTTTTTGTGCAGTTCCAGTAATATTTAGTTGTGATATAGAAAGTACAATGTTGCAGCAATATTTATTTGTGATATACATCATTTGTAAAACAATTTTTTTTTTAATGCATGCTTATGTATTTGTTACCCATAAATATAAATTATGATTATACTTAATGTAGCACTTTCGGTATTTGATATACTGCATGTCCATCTTTCCGTCTTCTTTTTTAATATTTTCTGGTCCAAGTACTGTTGAAATGAAAGACCATTTCATTGCTTCAAAGTGAGCCATTCTATAACAGTAAGGAGCACGGCTGTACAGGACTTGTATGTCGTCTTATATTTACCTTGTTATGGTTAACTTACATTAATGTATTTGCATCTGTCTTTTATTCTGAACCTTTTGCTAATTGATTCTTTAATATTTTCCTTCGTTTTAAAAAAGGGGAAAGAGAGGAGTGGGTAGAGTGTGGCATGTTAAATCCAGATGGACAAACCATGAAGTTTATAAATATTCTCTAGAAGCATGTGATTAAATCATGTGGATTAAAACAAGTACATATTAAGAGTTCCTGTGTCTCAGAAGTGCAACATCCGTTTCTTCCCTCCCCCCCCCCCCCCCCTCCCTCCCCCATATTTATTGTTCTGGTCTGCTTAGGCTAAGGTAACCACAGAAGATTAAGAATAGAGAAGGGGGGTCACTGGGAGACATGGTAGGATGGAGTGGTGCTGAGTCCAGAGTCTGAGCTGGTGTATGCCTAGTCTTCTCTAGGGTGCAGTTATTTAGGAGATGATTGGCCCCTTTTGTCTCTTTGCTAAAAGGAAGCATCGTGTGGGTGTGTAGCAACAACGGAATGTGTTTTTGCATTGAAAAAAAAAATGGATTCAAGATGGATTAAATGGCTGTTATTTGATGAATATTCCAAAGAAAAATCAAAGGGTTGCCAGAGGACTGAGTAACACTTTCTATTCCTTTAGTCCAGATTATTTTAAAATTAAGTTGGTGGAGCCTTAAACTTTGGTTCTCCTCCAGAGGATTAAATAAAAGACCTTTTTCACTGGAGTTTGTCTAGAAAGATGGTTATTATTAAGTCTTGTTTTGGAGTTAATACTTATTTGTCTGGCACCTAAGTAATGTACTACTGGAAATCAGAAGATGTGTAGTAATTAAACTATTTTATTTATTGTTCTAAAATGCGTGATGCAGCCCTAGTTCTCTGATGACTTCAGAAAGGATTGTAGGGAATGTACATGTGCATCCATGGAGAGCAAGGCACAGAGCTTTATATAATCTTAATAATGATAATACAATTTTTAAGACTTCCTGGCTTTCACATTTTATTATAATGTTGTGCATTTCTGTAGCCTTATGCTTGTTTTCATTAAGGAAATACTTAACTAAATAATTTGATAAATACTTTCTGTAGTAATAAAAATTGATCTTGCAGAACAAATTCCTGGAAGTTATGTGTGAGACATTTGCATAGCTTTTAACCGGCTAAATATGCTTCAACCTTTTATCGAAAGGAAGCAGCTGTGTAGCTATTGCCAATGTTTAGAATACTCCAAAATGGAGGTGCAGGAGAAACAGAAGCTCTCATAGGCATTGCACATGCATCAGTAAATTTCCAGTCATTTGAATCTACCTCCTCTGCATTAAATCCTGTGAAAATGTCTTGCTGACAGAATGAGTGCATAATCCTCTGTCATCTAACTGATGTGTTTGTTTTCCATAAAGATGTGATCTATAAAATCTGGCATGACTTAATAAATATTTTCTAAGTGATGATGAAACTAGCAGATACCAATCCCCCTCCCCCAAAACACCATGACAAAGTTTGTTGTAGGATAAATAACCTGATTCCATAACCAGGCCAGTGAAGGGTTGTCATGTGTTTTGTGGTTTTAATTTCTGGATCAGGCCTGCAGAAGTGTATTACAATTTCAACACCAATGTTTTCCATTCCATTTTTGGCTTTGTGTTCTGATAACTATCCAAGTGGTAGAAGGTACTTCAGGTTCTTGCCTGTTACAGTGGAAACTAGGAGGCTTCAGTTTGTATCCACCAAGAGGATTGGAGCAGCAACAGTCAATCATATAAAAGTATCTCTGATGTGCAGGCAGTACAGGCACTGATACAAAGAATGTTTTGGGTTGGTATTGCTGCATGAAGTTGAGGCGGGGAGTTATTACAGCATAGTTACAGGCTGTGCTATATAGAAGCCTGAGGATAGGTAGAAAAATGGCAAAATGTTTTAATCCGTTTCTTCTTCTCCCGATTCTTGCTTTTTCCTCTTTGGATTCTGTTCAGGTGTCAAGGACCTGCCACTCTTTTTTGCTAGGTAGTGACAGTTGAAGGAAGAGGTTTTTGAGCATACATGTTCCTACCATTAAAAATCCAATAAATGCAGATGCCCTACTTATATCTGGATTGGCGATGCAGGTCCTCTTAACAGTGTTCCTCCTGGAGTCTTGCTTCAGTGCATACACTGTCTGTATATGCAGATCCTGGTCAGTAAGATGTGTGAGGGACTGAAGCTTTTTTGTAATTTTTTGCTGTGGCTGGGATTGGGATCCAGTTCATGTGCCAGGATCAAGGTGTTGCATGGGTAAAGGTATTTGCCATTCCAAAACTTGCTAATCTCTCTGGCAACAGACTTTTTTTTTTTTCTGCTTTCTTATTGCATTTATTCCTTAGTGCCAGATGAAATCATGTACTGTGCCTGGATGTTTGAGTGCAGAGTACGATTCATTATGTAAGAGAACCACTGCACAGCAACTTTATTGTGATCTGCCCAGGGTTCCAAAGAGAGCCATAAATAGTCATTGCAGATAATTGAAGTATTTTCTTCCTTTCTTTTTCTTTCTTCCTTCCTTCCTTCCTTCCTTCCTTCCTTCCTTCCTTCCTTTCTCTCTCTCTCTCTCTCTCTCTTTTTCTTTCTTTCTGGCTCTCTGTCTCTCTATGAAGCATTTATACAGTTATAGACGATAAAACGTGCAGTGGACTAAGATAAAACTCTTACGCTTGTAGTGTGAATTCAACTAATGGAGCTAAAAGGTAACTGTGAACCTTAAAGAACCCTGTATGTCAAGGTGATCAGAAACATTTATATGCTGATACATGACAAGATGAGGTTGCTCCATGACTGATTTGTAATCAAAGCTACCAGAAGTTAGTAATTGTATTCTGTTACCCAATGAAAAGATTAACTAGTGTACCTATAGAGAATTGCTTATTAATGTCAAGATACTTGACAGAGGGAAGCATGCTGTTAATTTGTGCTAGCTACTTTATTTTTGTGTAAACTAATGTCAGCTACTTCATTCCTTATATGTAATACTGAGCTCCTGATAGTAATGTGTATTGTGCAACCAGGAGCTAAATAGAGCATATATAAATTCAGTTTTCAAATAAAAACAGTACCACAGTGGAAATATGTATCTTTTTGTAAAATTTGAATTTCACACAGTCTGTGCACTGATGACTGTTGTACAGAAAACAGAAGTAGTGAGGCACAAACTTCAGTCTGTTGCAGTCAGCTTTTTTCCATTGACTTTGGAAGGAGCAAAACTAAGTTTGACTGATGGAAGTCAGTTTTGGGTTACACAATTTTTGTTAAAACTTCAAAACTTAGAACAATGAGTTGCTGCTACATATGTATATGAGCGTACTATGCAACACCAAGGACTTGGTTGAACACCGTTGTCGCCCTGAGTTTTGCAGTTCTTTGATGTTTTTTCATTTCTATAACAAAGTTCTCATGCACTTTCTGTAAACTTAACCATGTTTTGCTAACCGTCCTTTATTGTTTGCATTCCGTTCTCCTAGGGGGAGACGTTTGATGGATTTTTCCTTTGACCAGTGCGATTGAGGGGTGGTAACCTCACCCTCCAATCCATGGTGGTTTCTAAGAACATATAAATGAACAAGCTTGGGGTCGTCAGGCCCCTCCTTGCTTCTTACCTTGACACAACTGAGTCTGCATAGTTCTTTTCGTGTCCAAGTGCAACACACCGTCATTGAGGCTTTGAAGATTTTTGACAGTTTCTTCTGGCAATTATACAATGTCCCTGCTCCCATTACTCACATTTGAGAAAGTTTTGGAATATCCTTCCTAATTCCAGTCATAAACTTCTAGCCAAATTACTACTCATAAGTTGTACACATGTGTTGTGCACAGCTAATTATGCTGTTCTTGGGGGAGCAGTGGGAAAGGTGCAAATGTAGTCCCTGAGTTCAAAGAGCGCTTTCCCACAGTGCCAGTTTCACACTTACTTTATGAAAGAGCATTACTGTTCTCTTCCAGTTTTCATTTATTTTAGAGCTTCAAAATATTGACGGCTCATAGTCTTCTCTGTATATTATACTTGTTCTTCGAAAGGCTTGTGAAATAATTGTTCAGTGACCTCAGAGGGTAGCTCATGTATCGGCTGCTCAGGTTCCCTTTTTTTTTTTCTTCTCTTCTTCAGTAGAGCTTGCTGCTGTGAGGCAGAGAGAGTAAAGGGGTCTATTTGGCATGTGGACTGCTGTCTTTCCCACAGAACCTGTGGCTGACAGCCATGCAGGTTAACATGAACCTAGTTATCTCTATGTAGGCAGGGCTTTGTTTTTCTTTGCTAGTAGTTGGGCTTTTTGTTTGCTTGTTTGTTTTTTAATACAAGCAGAAAATAGCAGTTAATGTGCATTGTTTTCTTGATGAGTAAAATGCTACCTCTTCTTGAGGTATGAATGTATGATGAGGGCTGCAGCCTGCACGTACCTCCCACTTACAGCTCCTGTTCATCTCTATACAAAATTGACTGGTCATTCTTGCTGCAGCAACCTGCAGTGCTTCGAAATGCCATTTATTATTGTACACAGGCGAAGAAGAAAAGCAGACCCTGCTTTTGCTATAGTAGGGCTGAGAAAATCCTCCAGCAGATCTCTCACTACAGCTTTCCTCTGTCGAGTTGTGTATGTTGAATGACTGGCGTGAGAGGGCTTGGTGGCTGAGCCGCTGTCATTCTGGTTGTTTGGAATTGTTGCACTACAGCTGATGGGAGGTAGTGAGGAACAATTGCCTCCAAACAGTAGTAGTACCATCAGTCATTGCTCTTGCAAAAACTATATAGTATGTCTTTAAAGGTTAACAAACTCATCCCTTGTTCATGCAGCAGGTGCTACATTGCTTTATGAAGACTGAGAGCACTGATATTGAATCATTTCCAGATTTCATTGTAGATTATTTCTCAGTAATGTTAAAAATCCTGTAATTTTAAAACCTTTTATTTTTTTCTCCTTAATTTTTTTTGAGAAGTCCACAGCGATTATTCCATGGTGGTATTATGTTCTTCTCTTTACTGTGGTCTGTTTACAGCTCTTTGAGTGAAGAGCTTCAAGGCAGAATCAGAGTAAGACATCCTCACTTGCAGTGCAATCATTTGCCTTGTAAGTAGGAGAAGATGATTGAATACCTAGGAAAATAGTGTGAGAAGTTTATTATGTATTTATTAAGTTTGTTAGGTGAGACCAGCTGAAGCAGGCTCCAGGACTTTGATGGAATGCCAAAAACTTAATTTGAGCTTTTCATTCATCTGCAGAAAATGAGATAAGTATTTAAAATATTCAAAATTTTGGAATCTAATAACATTTCATACTTTACTGGAAATGTCACTGTGTTAAAGCAGGCAGCTTATGTGGCCTAAAATGTGCAGATTCTAAAAATTTAGTGAAGTGTAAACATTAAGAAATTAAAGTGTTTGGGCTTGCTTCTCCATTATAATTTATTGGTTCATACCCTCATGTAACTGTGTCCTTTCTGTATAAAATTATATGTGAAAATATGAAAAATTGAGGTATGTTTTTTCTTTACTGTGTTGTAATAAAACAAAGTGTAATTCTTTCTTTGTGTGCTTTTTCATTGAGCTTTTCAGCTAAATTAACGACTGAAGGTTCAGTAGTTCAGGACAAAAAATTGTAACAGATATATTTATTTCTTAATATAGAATTACAGACTGACTGAGATTCAAAAGGACCCCTGGAAATTGTCCAACCCATTCAAGAGTCAGCTAGAGCAGGTTACTTAGGAACTTGTTCTTGAATATCTTCAAGGATGGTGACTCCACAACCTTTTAGGACTACCTATTTCAGTGTTGAATCACCCTTATGGTAGAAATGTTTCGTCTTGTGTTTAGATCGAATTTCCTGTATTTCTGATTGTGCCCCATGTTGTCTCCTTTGCTAGTTCTAATCAAGTATGTAATATACACTCTAACCCCGTAGTCATCTTCCAGCCACTTTTCTGGACTAGCTCCAGTGTGTTCGTATCTGTCTTGTACTGGGGAGCCCAGACCTGCACACAGTATTGCAGATTTAGGTTCAAAGAATCAAGTGTATATTCAGTAAAAATGCTATGTCACAAACATTTACTTCCCTCAATAAATATTTCTTTAGCTCAAATTTTTAAGTTGGCTGAAGAACATACTGTGTACTTTTTCTTTAAAGTTGCAGTAATGAGTAGTTGTGTACTTCTCACTGCCTGTGATCTAAATCTGGATTTTACTAAAGTTCAGACAGAATAATAAATAACAGATTTGCAGTATAGCTCCCTATATGAATATAATAGATGCATACACCAGGGATTTGGAGATGGTGTTTGTGAGTGCAGCCACTGGAGCCTGTATGTCACATTAGGCAGTGACGACTTGAAGGGAAGGCTGCAGCCCCTTCAGCTTTTACAGGAATGCTACTACTGCCATAGCATCGCTACACTAAACTGTGATATACCCTTTCCCCCACCTTCAAATGAAATTGTCCAGGCAAAGCCAATGTAATTATTCAAATTAACTTTGTGAACCATTCAGATTAATTTTGCCCCTCTGCTTAATTTTCACTTTCATTTTCACTATGCTATTTTCATAGTAATCCCTCCACTTCTCTGATGCTCTTTGTTTTCTTTTCCTAGCCCTTTTCCTCTTTTCCCTCATAACAGTTTCTGGTGTTTGTGTAACTTTCTTTACCTCACTGCTAGGAGCTATCGGATGTCATCTGCATTCTTAAACATGAGAATGCTTGTCTCTCCATTTTTGAATGTTGACACAGGAAAGTCAACATCAAAGTTTCAAGACTGGTCTTAAAAATTTTGGGTGACTGTGACTTTTATCTTAGAACCTCAGTTGTTCTCATGGATTTTCTGCATGCTACTAGGAGATTCTCATGTATAGGCTCATTGTTAGTATTTTTTTTTAGCTCCATTTCTAATCTCATGTAGATAGAAACTGAAAGCTGTTGTTTGAAATCAAGTTATCTAGTTATTATTACAAGCAAAAGTCATCCATGGCAGATTAACTTAACATTTTTTTCTAAAATTTGCTTTATCTATTCTCAAAATACTACATAACTATTCTCTTAAATAATTTTCAGTTACCAACTAGAGTGTACTTTGTTCTCTACATATTTTTACTGGTGATTGCAGAGACCCTTTGAATGAGGTAAGTTCATGATAGCAGATGGTCTCTGCTAGTGCTATGGGGTTTTATATGTGGTATCTAGGGTGGTACAGTCTAGACTTACTTGGCTTTCATTTCTTATAGGTAATTTTATGGCATGTTTTAAGGTTCAGTAAAACTATGGCATTTGGATAAAAAAAAGACCTGTGTATTGACACAGTGTTTGGATAACTTATGAAGACTAGAAAAGTATACAAGTATATCCACCGCTGCTGAAGTAAGAACTTTCCGTTTCTTGAAATCAAAGTACAGATGGTAAGGTGAACCTGTAAGACTGGTCAAACACCAGTTTTCTGTGTCTGGGATGTTTATGCTCAAGCAATAGAAGGAGGAGATTATGATTGTTATTTTTTCTTTTTCCCTGTTGGCAGTTGATTTGCATGTGCTTGTTTTCCAGTTGGTGATTATTTGATTGTGTCTACTAAAAAAAATCATAAAAAATGAATGATTGAGTTATAAGGACTTAAATCATGTTCAAACACTTTACTTAATTCTTTTGTTTAGATGTCTTAAATCTTAGCAAGCAGAACATTTGCTGATGTGATACAGCTTTGACTTTCATAGAGCTGTGCCATCTTGTATTAGCTAGGCTGCTGTCCTTAACGAGTGCCAGTGATTCCAGAGATTTGATGTGTATGTTTGTGTGCGAAGTTGTTGCCTTGGATTCGCATACCTAATTTTAGGAGAAATTAGAACCCCAGTACTTGTATAGACAGTTGTGTATTAATTGCAATGATGAAGTTCCCATTCTTTTATTTAAGCTTTAAGTTCATTGCATACAAAAGAGTTGTAGTCTAAGATTGATTAAAGTTAGACACACAGAGAGATTTTACGTTTAATATCAGGTAACTGATGGAAATGCCCTTTAAAAAAATCTCAGAAAATATTGTCTAAATTTTAAAAGT
Organism: Amblyornis subalaris; assembly: GCA_018881555.1. Lineage (NCBI taxonomy): Eukaryota > Metazoa > Chordata > Aves > Passeriformes > Ptilonorhynchidae > Amblyornis > Amblyornis subalaris. The sequence continues at coordinate 191,744 of JACAXG010000281.1, read as the reverse complement.
TCTCAAAGGTAGTTTTAAAACTTTTTGTTCAATAATGAATTTTTTCTCACTGTTTATTGCAAGATTGCAAGTACAACAGGTAGCATCCTATGGGAAAAAGTTGACCATTTCAATGAATGACTGCTGTATACTATTTCTAGATGAGCAGTTGGCAGGCATCATGAATATCTACTTCAAGTTTCTTACTGATTAAAAAAAAATAAATCAGCTCTATCAAAGTCAGAGTTTATTCAGTGTACATCATCTTAGAAACAGGAGCTACTTTATGATAGTTTCAACAGAATAGGAAATGTACCTAGTCGGTTATTTTTCCCATAATCTGGTAGTCTTCTATAAACTTATAAACTGGCTTAGAACATAAATTGTTTCTAAATTTGTATGTTCAACAGATATTAGTCAATGTATAAAATAAGGTACTAAAAGAAAAAGTTAACAACCCTCTGGATTCGTTCTTTCTTTGGGAAAATGTAGATAACCTTGACTTGATGCTTTGTATTACGGAGTCATGTGTAGTTAATAATAATCTATTATGAAAAAAGGAAGATCTTGTAGATCTTGTGGATCATTAGCTGAATGTGAAATGTGTTTGTTTTTAATTTTCAGAACTTCTGACAGTGACATCTCATGTTATAGGACTAATGTCCTGATGTTGTGCCACAGCTTTTCAAATGGCTTTTGGGTTTTTTTTTATCACAATCTTTTGGAAGAGTGGCAAGGCACAGAGGGAATTTTCAATATTGTTGAGACTTAATTTTCTAAAAATCAAATTCTCATTTAATAACTGCTTGTTTTGTACAGGCGGAGTACTTCTGACATGTTCATCTATTATTTCTCAGTTGAATTACTAATCAAGAATGAGGCACCATTTTTGTCGCTCTGAATTACAGATATGTCTTCCTTGAAAACATGATTTCTTGTACATAGTGAAACAAAGTTATCTGTTACATAAATGCTAATACACGGCAATTAAATCTTAATCAAGTGGATTTTATGATAATTAAATGTCTATTTTGAACAGATTAAATTGTTTCCTTTTTGTACAGTAACTATAGACTTGCAACACTTCTGTAGAATTTTTCCTTGAAGAATGTAGTATTAGACTTTGGGAGCCTTTATGGCTAGAGGACAAGACATCAGCATTTTGCTTTCTTCTGATGTAGTACCCTAGCAGGTGTATATGTCTTTAGGGTTTTCTTCCAATAAAAGAGATATTCTTTGAGTCTTCATATACTTCTTACTGCAGACTGCCTTTTGATACCGATAGGAAGGAGTGTTTTTGTGGCCAGAAACTGTTTAATCTAGGCCAAAAATTCCATTAGGCAAACAAATAAATAATGACTAATAAATAACACCACCAAGGTTGCAGTTTCTTTTTGCTAGTGTTGCCACTCACCTTTTGTAGCTCTTGGATATTTCTTCATTTAGCTGTACATGTATGTTGGTGCATTAGTAAAGAATATATTTTTTTTATTCTTTTGGTAGACTCTCTCTCCATTTGATGAAACAGAGCTTTTCTAGCTCTATTTTGATTGAGTTGTTCTTCACAGAAATGTGTACAATACTGTAGGTGAGATCTAATCAGAACTTTGCACAGCATTGCTTGTCTTTGCTAGAACTGTATTTTGCTGCAATCTGAAGTTTCATTTCTATTTGATGAGAGATTGCCTGCTGGTGGCCATTTTGTGATGGCCCTCTGCACAGAGGTCTATGATTTACTGAACTTGCAGTCTGTGGCATAAAGATATTTAGTTTCTCCTCATGGTTATGATAATGCACAAGGGGAATTTTATCCCACTTCTAAGTATAAGAGAGATTTACTTCATACCTTGTGTATTGTCTGTTAGCTTTGCTGCATCAGCACATTTACTGAGAACATTTGCAAGTTTTGTGACAGGGTAATTAATAAAAATAGTGTATGACGTCAGCGAAAGTGTGGTTAAGGTGTTTCACTACTATTTCTTCATGACCAAGGTCTACTGCTTGTTGCATATCTAGAAAACAAGTTAAGTATAAAATAATCAGCGGTCCACCTGGAGTTGGCTTTTCATACAGTATGTACTTAAATTGTAGAACATTTTGCCACTATCCAATATGGAGAATATGAGTTTTCATGCACTGAAGATGAAAGCATGAAAATAAAGGAGAGGGCATTCTCTAAATGCATAGAAAAGCATCTCCTTTCTTCAACAGCTCCTTCTATGACCAAGTGGATGAAGGAAAGGATTAGTGGATGAAGGAAAGACTCTGCATGTTTTCTACCTAAACTTTAGTAAAGTCTTTGACACTGTCACCTGTTGTTCTCAGGTTCGAATAAACACACGGACACAGCTGTCAGGGTTCTCCAACAGGCAGA
>JACAXG010000281.1:0-163363 GCA_018881555.1 Amblyornis subalaris | reverse complement strand
TTGCTGGGACTGTAGTGGGTGTACTGTTTGCTGGTAAAAAACTGGCTAGATGGCTGGGCCCAGAGAGTGGTGGTGAATGGAGTTACTGGTGGGCAGTCACAAGTGGAGTTCCCCAGGGCTCAGTGTTGGGGCCAGTCCTGTTTAATGGCTTCTGTCAACATCTATATTTTTCAAATGCAAAACCTCTTTATGGTTTTAAAATTATTTATTTATTTCAGTCTAAGTATGTTAACCTACTGTTATTATATGCCAGGGTTTCTACGCTTACTGGTTTTACAAGGTCTGAAATGGTCTGCAAGTATATAATCTTTTACTGAAGCAGTGACTAGTTCAGAAGGATTTGTTTGCTTTCACCCTCAGGAATACTTGTGTATTACCATTAACAGTAGTAATGCTGCAGGTTTTAATGGACATATTTGGAGTTGGAAAGTACCAGTACCAGTGAATGAGTACTTTACTGGACAATGAAGTAGATTCTATGGATTTAGTTGGTCAGCTGGGTTCAAAGACTAATAGTTACCAAGCATTGTTATGAAACAATGATTACAACACTGTAATGTTACTAAATTGCTGTTGCAATACTTTATATTACAGAAGTTGAGCCTGTGAAGAGATGAGTTGAAAAAGGCAAGAAGAAAGTGAAGGAAACTGATGTTGGTCTTCAGAATCTGAGCAATGTCTGTGTGGTCTGGCAAGGAAGTCTGAAACGTCAGGAATACAACCTCAGAAAGATTTTCACTGAAATTTATCCTCGCTATTCTTTATCCTTGCTACTCTTAATTTCATGTTTTCCCACCTCATGTAAAAACTTCAAAACTGTACACTGCAGCTCTTATTTTCATGAAGGAATATGTCCACTTTGACTTTTTCACAGTGGTGGTCATGTACTATTATTTATGGACTTGTGCTTCTATTTCTTTTGGGATTCTTTTGTTAATATTTTGTTGTTTAGATGTTCAGACATCACATAATTCTTGTGTACTGTGCATGATTAAGAAAGCATATATCGTGGTTCTGAATTTTTTCTATTTTCTCAGACCATGATTATTTTCCAAAAGCATATTTCAAAATACCTTTTTTCTCTTCTCCTCTTATTATATCTTAGACCAGACAAAAGCTATTTACAAGACTTAAATATTGTCCTTGTTCTAAGACAAAGTAATGCTTCTAATTAACTAACATTAGGTGCCCTGGCCTGTTTTGTCTTGTGGCAACAACTTAATTCTCTCATCAGGGCAGTGAACTTTCATGTTTCCTGTCTTCCAGGAGGTTTGGGTTTCATCTGGTGTGAAACCATGGCCAGAGGGTAACACCCTGTTGGGACTAGAGTTTCCTATCTAGTAATATTTTTCCCCCCTCCCCTCTCTCCACTCAGCAGACTTCTGGCTTTTTTTTTCAGGCTCTGCGAGATGTTATATCAGCATTCCCAATTAAAAGTAAGGGTAATAGTAGTTTAGTACAGCAATTTAAGTGGTGTTCTTCTATGAGTGAGTGGCATTAAGTAGCTGTCTTTGCGTAGAAATCTGTTCTATCCATGAAGTAAAATAGTGTCCTAAGGACCAATTTGCTATAGCATGCTGTATATTCATGTCAAAGGAGCACTGTCCAAAATGGCTGGGTACATTTACAAATGCATAAAATGCCATTCTGAAGAGTTTACTTGGTTTTGTTAATTTAATTATGCATTGCAGACAAACATAGTGTTGCAGAAAGTGTAACACATCACTACTTGCCAGGTGCATCCCATGATTAAATAGTTCAGACGGAATTTTTCAATGCTGAGTTCTGCATCATGCCCTTCTTATTTTTTAAAAAACCCTTTTAGACTAAGTAGCTGATCTACTTCAGAGCAGTAAGCCTGGGAAAACATCATGGTTTTGATCATGCTTGTCATCTTCATGCTTGAAAGCTTCCCTGCCACCCCCAGCCTCACTGCTGCTTCCTTTCTGTACTCTAGCAAAGAAGTCGAGCCTTTGCTAGGGTATAGTTTTTTGATCATGGAAGCCTGTCTGACATGACCAGGGGATGTAAATCTTCCTTCTGAGCTGCTGTAACAAGATTCTTATTTCTTCCCTCCTCTCCTGAGTAAGCCATGCCACTATGCTGAGCTAAGTTGGTTAAGAGATGTGTACCTCAAATGAAAGGAGAAGGCTGAGGATAAAGTGGGGTTAAGATGCTGTGATGCACCTAAACTGCATGTACAATTTACCTTTGCATAAGGAAAGGTTGTCAGAGAGGGGTGGAAAAATGACTGTAAATGAGAAACCAGTACGATGGTAAAGCTGCGACCGGAGATGTGTGTAATAGATGGCTCTGGGAAGAAGAGAAGTTTGACCGGAAATTTGAGAGTTTTGAGCAGAATCCATGTAATAAAGTCCCTTTTGTTCAGAGTACTGAATTAAAAGACTCATGGTATCCTGGACTGTCTTGCACCTTGACTAAAAGTGGGTGAAACCCTTGTAGTAAAAGGTCCATCAGTCTTTCAGATCCCTCATGTCATGAGTGTCAGTCCTCTTGTTTCTTTGTGTATCAGTGGTCTTATAATGATCTACATGACACAACTATCAGAATGGTGCCAAATGATGGAGTTGGTCTTTTCCCATTTTGGTTTGCTTTTAAACTAGGAGATGCAACATAAACTTAGGGTATATATTCTTAAAAATGGTTTCTTAATTTGTTTTTACAGAGTTTTGAGTTGCATTCTCATAGCCGTTTTATGTAAGACTGCCTTACTCAGTGTATTTTGTGCTAGTTCATGCTTAGGAATTAGATGTGTGATACTATGCAGCCATAGTTATTTCGTGTGATAGCCCTGCCTTATGCACAGCGTGACATTCAGAGCTTTTCTGAATGAAGAATTAATTTTCTATTGGCCTTTTCTGTGATAAGTGTCAGTATGGTGCTGCAAAGTCTCATAAATGTTCAATGAATTTATTTTCATAATACATTTATGAGGTGAAGGGTTTTTATCTCCAGTTTACGGATACAAGACTGGAGGGTGCCAAATATAAAACAGTAAACACCTCATTTTCCAGTGTATTAGGGACTTCATGTATCTCCTTACTTCAGCTGAAATAGGTTTATCTTTGACAAATCAGGTATGACTATTTCAGGTCAAAAAGAGAAACACACATCCACAGAGTAGGTACCAGTTTGATGTCAGTAATTTCCTATGGTATCACCAGGCTGTGACAGAAGCAGGGGTAGGATCAGTGTATTTTTGAAATTAATTTATTGAATTGGCTACTGTATCTTCCCCCTGACACCTTTTAGGGATTTTTCAAGTCTCTGTTGCTGTTTTATTGTCCAACACAATAATACAGAGCTCTCTCAAGAAAAGATATTGCTCTAGTCTAAGGACAGCTTGCCCTTTTCTGTTCAGTCAGGTGGGTTTTAGGTTGAAAACTACTGTGCAGTTTAAGTCTGAACCACAAATGTATGTGCCAGAAGCTCCAGCTAAAATTCTAGGGGCAATTTTGGTCTATTTATCCTACTTTATGCCCTAATTTTTTCAGCTTTAGACTCTGGTAGAAAAGACACTAAAGGCATGCAAAGTTTGACCAATTAAGTGGTCTAGGAAAACTGAAACATATGTATTGAAACCAACATCTAGAACCACATCCCTGACTGAAATGAGGCCACTCATGATGGTAATTTCTGAGATGATTTATGCAAAACGAATCCACAGCTAGCTTAAATTAGCTAACAGAATTATGAAGACGTGTAATAGTCTGTCTGTCTGTTAACTCTTTTCAGCTGAAGTGCTGTTGAAATCAGTACGCATTAAAGGAGAAAACACCACCAAAATGCCGCTTGTATTTTGGGGAAGAGATTTCAGCCTTCTATTTGAACAACCTGGAGTAATGGAAGGTTGGAAGGTGTCCCTGCATATGGCAGGGAGTTTGGACCCAGATGACCTTTAAAGTCCCTTCCAACCTAAACCATTCTACGATTCCGTGATTCTCTTTTTATTATTCTGTGTTCTCAGAACCTCTTTTGGAGAAGGATCTTGTAGTGCTCATGTAGTGCTCACTGATCACAAAGGCATCAGGTATAAGTAGGTAGCTATTTTAAAAGTATTTCAGGATCCAAGGAGTCTAATCAGGCTGTGGAAATATCTTCAATTATGATTGAATAAAGTGACTGTAAACATTAATTTAAAATTATCTGAATTGCATAGTATAATTAAATCAACATTTTGTCCTACCAATATATCATTTTTTCTCCTACAGTCTAAATTATATAAATCTCCATGTTTAAACTTAAGTCCTGTTTTATCTTATTCCTCAAAAATAATTAAACTATTTTCATTAAAAATTCATCATGTGCACTTGTTTAACCTTGTTAACTAGATCAGTAATCACCTTTAATCATACTATGACACTCAAAGAGAATCTTTTATTCTCTAATTATGGGCGATCTTGGTCCCTTTCAGAAGAAAAGTTAAAAAAAAAATGTGCAATTTGCTTGTGCTTCATGATAGCAGGTACTGTGAAAACAGACTGGTTACACTGTTTTACTGGAATTTTAATTAAGTAAAGCCATCAAGGAACTAGGATGGATGCTTTTTAAAATTGTAGATTGAAATCCATAAAAAACCCAGGTATATTGCAAAAAGGAAGTTCTTTCTATAGGTGAACTATGTAAGACACACTACTTTGTTTCCACGATACATTTGGTTTCCATGCAGTGTACTTACTATATAGTAAAAGGACACTAAAAATGAAGACATGAATATTTTCCTCTTTTTATCTTTGGGAGTCCCTTATTTCTTTCACTGGATATTATCAACATTTTATTTCTTTTTATGAAGGCAGTGCAGCTTCTGGTGTAATACACCATTAGGGAAGACACTGTTTAGCTACTGCTCCAAATTGGTTTTCAGTTCTGAATTGTGTTGCAGCATAAACCACAAGTCAGTGATGTATTTCATTTCACATATGTTGCAAGCCTCTTCACAGCTTGGAAATATTGGAAAGGGAGGGTTTTTTCCTAAGTTTCTGTTATATTTAGCGGTGACAAATCACTAGGTTATGTATAGCTAAAATTATGCCTAAGTCAGCAGTTGAAACTGAAAACTGGATTATATTGGTATTTTGTTGACTTTTACACAGCTGCTGTGTTTTAGGTTAGGGTTTTTAAGCAAAACAGAGTTTAGCACAGTTTTGATGTGTATTGCTGTCTGTTCTTTTTGTACACACATATACAAGTACACTGTCTTATCTGTTCAGTTTCTTTTAAACACGGTTTCTTTTGAATCCTTTAGTTACCATCCTAGATGACTGTTGTCACAGTGTTAAGGTCTGGCATGTTCAGAGCACATTTTTCAGCTTTCTTGCTCAGCTGTTGATGTCCTTCCATCGCATGTGCATCTGTTCGGATTATAGGAAGACCATCTTTGTAGTTTCATTAGCTGAATGATAATTAGTTTTGAATTCAGTGGAAAGTGGGAATTGTTGTTACAGAAAACATCCAAAACAAGCCCTGGCTCTAGCTTTAAACTTGAGATTCAGTAAATTCTTCTCTTGAAAACCATTTTAGTATCTGAATGTGATTTTAAATTTGAAACTAAACTCCGAAGTTAATAATTTTTCCTCGGTTGACCTAGTTGTATGTTTTATTACAAATATAGTGCACCTGGAAATACCTCCTGACAAAGGATTTTGTAAATTAAACGCTGTGTGACATTATAGCCTAAACTCAACTTCACATCTGTGCACTTGGTTTGACTGTTTTTCTTTACCTTGCCAGGATGTTATAAAAATAACTGCAGTGAAGATTGTTAAATGCCTATATAGTACAGTAGTAGGAACCATGTGAGTGCCTAAGATACATGCGTAGACGGATAGCATTTAGTGCAGTAGAGGTTTCCTTGAGAACACTAACCAGATTAAGTGCCAGTGTTCTCCTATGTAGCAGTGTTAATCGCAAATTTTTGGCAGTTGCACAGGCGCTAATTACTTTTTAATAGAGCCAATGGAAGAAAATTTTCCACTAAGCTTTTATGGATAATTATTGTAATTTTTTTTCCTTCCTGGAGCTTGAAAATTTGCTCTTACAACCTCCATCAGGTCTGTCTTCCAGATAAATGGCAGCATTACAACACATGCAAGATTGTATTCTATAGCTTTATACCATCCCTGTCTGCTTTTCAAATGATACCATTTAGAACCTACTCCTTCATATCAGAAGGATTTCAAACTCTTCAGAGAGTTTGTATGAGTAACACATTAACACATTGCTTTGTCTTGTTCAAATGCATCATGTTTCTACACAGTGCAGTACCTAAACAGCCATATCTGTGGGTCTGTCCACTGTACCCAGAGCTTTCGAAGCGAAGTGTCACAACCATGTTGAATAAATATACAGGAGTGCTAGGATTTAATGGCTAAATTTGCCAGTGACTGTTTCCTTTCTATGCCTCATTCTCTCATTATGTATTCATGTTGTGCTCAACATAAAAAGAAGAAATTGTTGCATGAAAGGTCTCAGAAATACAAGATCCACGTAAGATGCTGAGTATTAAACCATGTCAAAAGGTGAGTGTCATCACAGTTGGACTGAAACAGTATTGGCCTTATCTTATGTCACCCTTCTGCCAAGAGTTTGTTGCAGGTCATTAGGATTTTGGTGTAGTCCTCATCTTTTATAATTTTCGTAAACCAGTATGTCATGCCTTTTCTATGGTAAAGAGTTAGGCTAAACTTTTGTGGTTTTGGCTGCAAATCCCACTGTGGCTTTGGTATTCCCCATGGGCAAAGTGTTGGGCCCAGTCCTGTCTGATATCTTTATTAATGATCTGGATAAGGGGATCAAGTCTGCTATTAGCAAATTTGCAGACAATTTGACACCAGGCTGGGGGCAAATATCGATCTGTTGGGGGGTAGGAGGGTTCTGCAGACAGACCTAGACAGGCTGGATAGATGGACTGAGTCCAACAATATGAGGTTTAACAAGTCCAAGTGCTGGGTCCTAGACTTTGGCCACAACAACCCCATGCAGTGCTACAGGCTGGGGACAGAGCGGCTGGACAGCAGTCAGGCAGAGAGGGATCTGGGAGTACTGACTGACAGCCGACTGAACATGAGCCAGCAGTGTGCCCAAGTGGCCAAGAAGGCCAATGGCATCCTGGCCTGTATCAGGAATAGTGTGGCCAGCAGGAACAGGGAGGTGATTCTTCCCCTGTGCTCAGCACTGGTGAGGCTGCACCTTGAGTGCTGTGTCCAGTTCTGGGCCCCTCATTTTAGGAGCAATGTTGAGATGCTTGAACATGTCCAAAGAAGGGCATCAAGGCTGGTAAAGGGTCTGGATCACAAGCTGTAGGAGGAGTGGCTGAGGGAGCTGGGGTTGTTTAGCCTGGAAAACAGGAGGCTCAGGGGAGACCTTGTCACTCTACAACTCCCTGAGAGGAGGTTGTAGCCACGTGGCGGTTGGTCTCTTCTCCCAGGCAACCAGCAACAGGACAGGAGGACACAGTCTTAAGCTGCACCAGAGGAGGTTTATGTTGGACATGAGGAAAAAATTCTTCACAGAAGGGGTGATTGGGCATTGGAATGGGCTGCCCAGGGAGATGGTGCAGTCACTGTCCCTGGAGATGTTTAAAAAGGGACTGGATGTGGCAGTCAGTGCCATGATCTAGTTGATAAGGTGGTGTTAGGTCATGGGTTAGACTTGGTTATCTTGGAGGTCTTTTCCAACCTAGTTGATTCTGTGATTCAGTGATTCTGTGATCAGGTCTTCAATCTTAGGAGACTTCTTGAAGGGCAATACCTACAAATTTAAAAGGAAATTAGGGTTTGTGTTGGCCAAATTCTGGTAGTTTATCAGAACATCATTAAGATAAAGGTGTATGTAAAAGTGAGTTTTGGTGGTCTATGGGAAGGTAGGGACAGTGTGCCCCAATCCATTCCCTCAGTGATGATTGATGCAAGGTTCACACAGGTATGCGTCCTACATTCACTCTTGTTCTGCATCGGGCTATCAAATAGACCTCTTACAAGTCTGACTCTATCTGGACGATTACCAGATTTTTGACAAAAAATTTTGTAGGGTTTTTTTTTTCTTTTTATTCTTACCAGAATCATTATCCAACCAGAAAAATTAGGGGGAAGCCAGTGTTTATAGCTGAAGTATTAATCATTAGGATTTTGTTCTTAATGTTGTTATACGCAATGATTCCAACCTATACACCTTAGATTATAAATTACATCATGTTATGAAATCATGATCGCAGAGTAAGAAACCTATGTTTTAATTTAAAAAATAATTTTGATCTTAGCAAGGTTGAAGCGATGTTTGCTTAGAGACCCATTTAAAAGATCTCTTACTGTTTGCGTATATATCAGGATGATGTGTTTGTAATGTAGTGTATGCTCATTCTCTTCTCTAGAGCCAGTTGATTTGCATTGTTCCCTACTGGTTCTTTCTCCCTTTCTAGATGCTTATAATTACAAAAAAAACTTATCAAAACAACTTAAAAAAAAAATCACTTATCCTATAATCACCCTTCCCTTCCAAACCATCTTTTTCTCTGTCTTTGTAACTTAGCGGTTGAATAGTCAGCATCACAAGCCTTGCTTACGGCATTCATTTGCACATTTCAAGGGTTCTAAAACTGCAGCTCCTTATGGTTTTGATCAAGATGAAAAATATTGTTGTTCTCGTGAAACTTAATAAAATAAATAAAACTGCAAATTATAAAGTTTGTTGCCCTTTCTGAACTCTTTGTCAGAATGACACTATTTTAATCAGAAGTATTTTTTAGTCTTGTAAGTCAGTTATTTATACAGGTGGAGTAAAATAGATGAGATAGAACAGGAACAGCATAGAGAGAAATGGCTTCTAGGGAAAGGAGAATGCTCTTCATAGTTGGAATAGATGGAGGATCGCTGAAATACCTGTGTGAAGTTACCACCACCATTGGGTGTAACTGAGTTGACTGGTTCCCTCATCTCCTAGTGGCAGAAACATATACAGATGGTTCAAACACATGATTTGAATAACCAGTCCAGGACTGTTGGGAAGATGTTTAAATCTAAAATGTTCAATTTTCCGAGATCAGCCAGACATGGAATATGGAGCAGGAAAGCACTAACACCTATCAAAACAGATTCAAGAAATCAGAGTAACACTGAGGACGAAGAATGACACTCCTATAAATCACTCTACGCCTTATAGCAACTTAATCCAGAACTCTTAATATCTGGATGTTGGCCTAAATGGCTAGCACAGGGACCAATAACGGTATGATCTTCAGCAGCTGTCTTCTCATAACTTGTAATTTCTTAGCAGAATCTTGCAGAATGCTGATACATGTAGAATTTTATTCATCAGAACAAAATCCTGATTTTGTAATCATTGGCCACAGTTGGATGTTGTTCAAGGCACTCCTTTCTGTTCCAGGCACTTAATTAATGGTCCTCATTAATTGTTAGAGCCATCCTTCTGTACATTATCAGATCTGCTGATCTGCCACTGTTCTGCCACTTCTGTGGTGTGTGTGTGGAACGGGGGTACCCAAGGAAATTTGCTATATTTCTTTTGTAAGACTTTAGATGTTGATCTGCCATTAGTATACAACGGATTTTGTGATGGATGTTTGGAAGTAGGTTTCCCTTCTACTGTGAGAAACTCCGGTCACGTGGAAGGTTCTTAATTCTGTACCATAGCCTTTACTGTTTCACACATGAGTTTGTCGTTAATTTGAAACTGAATTCAAAGGCAGTTCATTCTTAGTTCCAATGAAGATATGAACCAGCTTATCGTTCTTAGCAGGAAGGATTTCTAACAGCAGTAAAATGCTGCAGTTTGTCACACGTGGAATTTTAAGCCTATAGGTGAAGTCAAAGTAAGGACAGTGGGTAAGTTTCAGTAATTGACACAGTTTTCTAAACCTCTGACTAGTTTATTAGAACCCACCAGCACAGGAAAGTCTAAACAGCTGATACCAAGTCTAAGGATATCCTAACAGTAGTACTAGAATTGACTGGGTTTCTGCTAATAGATACTACATTCTCCTTTTCTTTATCAGTGTAAGTTTGTTAGATGTAAATCTGTTGTGTATTTTTTTTGAATTACAATTTCAAGTAATTCTGGAGGAAGAGAATTAAAAATGTAAAATTGTTTTGCAGTCAGAAGTTATCTTTGATGGTCCAAAATCTGTGTTTCTCTGGTTTTGATGATAACCACAGATTTTGTGAAGAGGTAGACACTTGTGGACTGTTCTTTAAAAGACCCTTAATTAGATTCGGTCTTCCTAATTTTATCTCATTAGGTGCTAAATAGTTTGTCTCTAGTGACCATTTAACAGTCTGGATGATTTAGGTTGTATAGTTAGTCTTTTTTGGCCCTTGCCTGAGATAAGAAAATTGCAATGGCTTTAGAGGTTTCTGATTTTTTTAAATGACAGTTCAATTTTAGAGAAATACTGAAATTACTTTATTTCATGCTTTGTAAAATATTTTCCCTTTGAAAACACAACAATTTATTCTCTAAGAGTTAACATGCTAAGAATGGTATAAAAATTATTATCTGGGGATTTGTTATTTTATTCTTTCATTGTTCTCAAGACAGCAAATCTGCTCGACTGAGAAAGGAAACAAGCTTTAGTGGGTTGACCTTGGCTGGCTGCTAGCTGCTCTATGACTCTCTCTCTTCGCCATGACGGGGGAGACAATAAGAAGAAAAAGCTTGTGGGTCAAGATGAGAACAGGGAGGTCACTCAGCAATTACCATCACAGGCAGAACAGACTTGGGGACATTAATTTAATTTATTTCACATTAAAAATATAGAGGAGGATTGTGAGAAGCAAAGACAAAACCTAAACCACCTCTCCCTCACCTCTTCCTACTTCTCAAACTCAACTTCACTCCCAACTGTTCTATATCATCCCATCAAGTGGTGCCAGCAGATGCGTAATGTGGGTTGCAGTGAATTACTAGTGTGTGGTCTCTTCTCCTATATCCTCATGCTCTTCCCCTGCTCCAGTTTGGGTTGTCACCATGGGATGAAGACCTTCAGAAATAGACTGCTTCAGCAAGGGTCACTTGTCCTGACAGAAAACTTTCTTCTGTGTGGGCTCCAGGCTGCAGCTACTGCCAGGACCCTGCTTTGGCATGGGCTTGTTACAGTTTGCAGCTTCCTTCAGGGCTTGTCTACCTGGGGTCCTCCAAATGTTGCAGATGGATCTTTGCTCCACTGTGGACTTCCACAAGCTGTCGGTGGCAGCATGCCTCACCATGGTCTTCATCATGGACTGCAGGGAAATCTCTGCTCCAGCACCTGGAACACCTCCTTTTAGCAGGACCTGTAGTGAAAGGGGAAGGGGTAATGGTTTTAAACTAAAAAAGGTCAATTTAGATTAGCTATAAGGAAGAAGTTTTTTACAATGAGGATGGTTTAAACATTGGAATGGGTTTTTCAGGGAGGTGGTAGTTGCCCCATCCCTGTCATTCAAGGTCAGGTATGATGGGGCTCTGAGCAATCTGTTCTAGCTCAAAATGTGTCTGATCTTTCCAGAGGGGTTGGACTAGCTGACGCTTAAAGGTTTCTTTTGATGCAAACAGTTAATGATTCTATGATCTTGGCTGCTGTCTCAGCTGTGTGCTGTGGTGGGTCCGTTAGAGCTGGCTGGAACAGCTGTGCTGCCACAGAGTCTCTGCTCCCAGGAGCTGCCCTACCGCTCACCTGCCAGCACCTGGGCACCTGCCCTCAGCACAGAGAGTGAATCAAGTATACAACAGAATGGAGGATACCTGTGATTGATAGGAAACCCAGATACTGAAGGCGAGATGCGGTGCAAGTTCTTGTCATAATTAGCAAACATGAAATTGTTCTAGATTATAAGTTGCACTGATGACTTTCAAGTAAGTAAAGCCGCAATGTTTTTGTGTAAGTGTTCCCTCTTTATGTGCAAAAAGAAGAAAAATTGGAATCATGTCTTATCAATGAGATGCTTGTTTGCATTATAACACATTGTTGATCTAATTCAAAATAATGTGGAGGCTCTAAGGTCTTTGCTTTTGCTGTCTGATGGAAAGTCTGCTAGGTGAGCAGCTGAATAATGCAAATTTGCTATGTCCTCAGCCTGCTGGGCTGATACCAGGCAGGTTTCTTTTTGGTATGATTCCAGGTTTGGTTTCCACTATCTCCTTCAATGGTATTAGTGTTATAGCAAACTTGATAATTTTTCCATAAATATTTTCTTCCTTGCAATTTGATACAATGATAAATGATTTTTTTTGATTAAAATGTTAAAAATGCTTTAACTTTTTAATTCACAGTGAGTTAGACATTGCAAGGTTATGACAGTTTCAAGTCCAGGAGGACATTTGGTTTTAGGTTGCCATAGGTAAGGAGCACGTTTGGACAAACGCTTTGTTGCAGCTTCAGAGGGGCATTTCAAGTTTCCTGGCAGAAGCAATTTGCACTTGTGGCACTCAGTAAGAGCACTGAACTGTCCATGCATTGTGATGGCATTACACCAGGAGCTAAGAGACTTTTTTAGGGCATTCTGACTTGCCTGAAATGTAATCTGTTCTCCAGAGACAAAATATTGTGGTTATTAGTTCTTCTAGTAGGTTATTCTAATAGGTCTTGTAGTAATAAGCTGTTAAAGTGAGCATCCTGAACACCAACAGATTCAGTTCTCATGAAAGAAAAACACTGACACCTGAAAGAGAAGCAATATTAAATCAGTCATGTCACACTTTTTTTTCCCAAAAACTTGATAGTTAAATTTGAATTTGATTGGCAATGGACTGATTTTAGAGCCCCCTAATATCAGCATTAGAAGGGAGAGGTATCTGGAGTAGTAGACATGAGGAGAACTTACAGCTAAAGGCAAAGTTAAAAGAGTACAATGCATAAATTTCAGATGTAGACAAGTAATGGCAATTATAAACCTTTTTGTTTGACTCCTTGAGTCCCTTCGCTTGGGCAGTATACAGGAGGTATTTTATGTTGAACAAGTACACCCTTTTTTTATTAATTGAATGTGTTTATCTTGTGAGAAAGTGGATGCTACAGTATGTCCTTGTGGGAAGCAGATCTGAAGTATTGAATTATTCCAGGCCCTGGGTGGGATGAGGACAGTAAAGTGAAATGGACTTGGTATTTTAAGTTCTTGGATGTGAAATATTATAGTTCAGGTGGAAAAGGCAAAGCTGAAAACAGTAGCCAAGAGAGTCCATACAAAGCTGTCTAATTTTCCTTCAGGAACAGCCAGAACTTGCCACCAGGCTTTCTAGGTGCATTTATTTACGTTGCTGCTTACAACAAAATACCTGAGGCTGGAAGGTGGACTCACTCAGTAGTGGGGTGATGAAGGGAAAGAAATCCACATGTTGCTCTCACAAGTATGTTGCGCTGCAAAATGATTCATATTACTTGGTTATATGTCAGGACCAGATTCACCAGCTACTATAGAAGAATGTCCTCACTGGTTTGCAATGTGAGAATAAGACAAAAATCAATGGGTGAGTATTAATTGGAAGCACAGAAAACCAGTATTAAGTGATATGATTAGTTCAGCTGTGACTGTTTGTGTATTTTGTAGGAGTAGATGGAAGGAAGATAATGGTTTTCTGCAGATATATCCAGCCTACATCTGTGGGATATCATTAGAGGAAGGCCATAATTCTCATTTGAAAATTTAATACTCTGGGTTAATCATGGATATGCTATTATTGCTGTTCCTGCTGCAAGGCTGAGTGAGAGCACACAGTGGATGATGGGGAAGGGAAAACAAAGCAGGTAACACTTGAAAAGGTGACCCAGTAGAGAGGAACTTCTTTCAAAAAGACTTTTTAGGTTAGCCATCTTCCCTGCAATGTTGTGGATAGTTCTGGCTGAGACAAGTTTATCTTTGTCAAGGTCCAGGAAAAGTATGTTGCAATAATCCGTACAGTTGCTGGTGACTAACACGACAGTATTTTTGGGCCTGTAATGGTTATGAGAACTGTTCAGCTGGGTGTATAAGTAAGAGTGCCCAGCACAGTACACAAATGTTAAAGATCATGCAATAACTTCTTGTGCAGCTACCTTTTCTCCATCACTCTGTCTTGAGGAATGGAAGCATGCATTTCTTTCTCATCTCTCTGAGAACAAGTGATTGCAGCACTGCAAGAACTGGATGCTAGAAATGGTATTGATGGCTTACCTGCTCCTGGTTAGTTATTGCCTTTTCTAGTGAAGCCAGAAATCATAGTGGACGGAAGACATCACAGACTCTCTCTTTCTTTCCCACTATTTACCCACCACAAGACTATAAACTATCGAAGTTTTCTCTCCCAAACCTGGCCCACCTCTGTTTTTGCAAACAATGTCATCCCCAAACACTCCAGCTCCTTTTCTGTACTGTTGCACTGTCAGATTCCCCAAGTTTACAAGCTCCCATTGCAATATCATGTTTTGTGATTTCTGTTTGTCTGGTTTTGTTAAAATCTCCAACCTCTGATCTCGGTGTCAAATGTCATTCCTGGCACCACTTTCATGGTGGGTGAATGCCAAGAATTTCAAGATCCCTAGCTGTCATCAGTGCAGTAGCACCTTTGCTGCAGAGACCTAAGGGATATGAGGAGCTGGAGGTGCAGGTATTCAAATGCACTGTTCAACCCCCCCTATTTTTTAAGCTATTGGTGTGAATTTTGGAGCCTTTTTGAATTTTA
Source organism: Amblyornis subalaris (assembly GCA_018881555.1). Classification (NCBI taxonomy): domain Eukaryota; kingdom Metazoa; phylum Chordata; class Aves; order Passeriformes; family Ptilonorhynchidae; genus Amblyornis; species Amblyornis subalaris. Next base: position 148,696 of record JACAXG010000281.1, on the reverse strand, counting down.
ATGGTTGGTTTTGTGGGCTTTATTTCAGCTGGTTATTCTGAGGTAAAGATATCCCATGTGTTAGGGCAAGTAGCACATTTTTGCAGTAATCTTAACAGTTCCTCTTCTGGTGTAGTGCCACACTTCAGGTCTTTTGGAAACTGATCTCAGAAGCCCCCTTGCCCTGCAGATAAATAATTCCAACAGGTTGTGAGGAGCTTTTCTGAAGGAAGAGCTGCTGTCAGGATCATTTTAAGAGTTTTAAAGCCGTGGTCTTTGGATAAAGTTGTCAGATGGGGCGATAGAACATGCAGCTGTGATCATGTCACATGTCATGGGAGTGAGTTCTGCGTCATCTAAGGTGTCTGGAGGTGAAATTCAGGAGCCTGCTGAATTCTCCAGATATGTGTCAGGTTGTATGCAGTATCTGTTTCAGGAAGACTGTTTTACAGATCCTAATTTTATAAAACCCTTTAACATACCATTGCTCTCTTGCCTATATGAAGGCTGATGCTTTTTGATCTTTGTTCTCCAAGTTCAAAAATATCTTGGATGTTAATTGTACACTTGATGGTTTTCAATTTTTTCAGATAATGGGAGAGATATATTAAAGTATGTGATGTACTGTACATCTTCGAGGTTTACTTGTGGGTATGCACAGATCTTGCTCAAATTTACTGCTTTTGCCTTATGCAGATCAGTTTGAGGCATCTCTTCTTTACCCAGTGGCTTTAAAAAACCAAAATAAAACCAGAAACACAGACTGAAATGTTGTTCTTGGACAAACGTGAGAAATGAATTATGCTTAGCTCCAGCTAATAACCAGAATTAATGTAGAGTTTAAATTGGCCATTAAGACTGTACCTTTTTTTTCCTAGACCATGCAGGCGTGACTTTTCCTGTGAAACTCCTTTTAAATTCTTTACTGCTGTAAGTATGGCTTTGAGGGGGAAGTGTTTTTCAGCATTTGAGTGTGTTTGCTGCATGAGTGATGCAGCCTGATATGACATGACAACATGACTTGTCATCAGAAAAAAGCTGAGAAAACAAAAGTGAGTTCCTGGAAGCTAATGCTGAGAAAAGAAGTGCTAAGGGCAGAGCAAGAAAAATGCGTGCTTTTAAAAATAAAATGTCTTCTCTCTTCTCTTGTTCTCTTTCCACTTAAAGAAAAAAAGTCTAGCTAACTAGTCTAGAAACTTGGTAAGTAGTAAACTTTTAAATAAGATCCTGGATTTGGAGGCTGTTTTCTAGGGATCAGACAAAGGAAAATAATAGAGGATATTGCTTTGCTTTTTTTGGGGCGGGGGATGCATTAAACTCTTAATAGAGGAGGAAGGCAAGGTAAGGTAACTTTCAGTAGCTGGAAGGTTGAAAACATTTATTTTCAGTAGCTGAATCTTTCAGTAGTGTTTATTAGCATTCAATTTTTATTGTGCTTTTATAATTACTTTTGTAATTTTCTGGTTTTGTGGCTGTTCTTCTTCAAATAAAAATCTTTGTGGAAGTCAAACTCAGCACAAATCAGAATATGTTCTTGATAGCTAAAGAGAGGTATTCAGTAATTTTATACAAATTTTACAATGTGAATTTACTGAGAAGCATAGTTATTTTACTGAAGTTGTACTGCTAAGCTCTTTATGGCAAGATGAGAAGACAGTGTTTAAAGAATTGTTAACTGGTGTCTGTAATGAATTTAATTCTGCATTTAATTTGGTAAGAGTAGGTTTATCAGAATGGTAGTTACACCAAAACATATTTGAAGCATTTTTGAAGTTATTTCAAGACCTCAAAGTGTTTAAGGAGAGAAAATTTAGTGCAGTCACAACCTATCACATCTGTTTTTGTGTTTCAAAACCTAGTCTGTGCCCTAGTCCCAAGTATTCAATATCACTTTTACTGGCTTTCTGATATTTATGTCACAAACATGAGTGGAAACTAAGGTAGGATTCTAGTGCTAGAGCCCATTAGTGATAGGCGTATTTGTAACAGCATAACTTCAAAGTGAGTGCTATTTTATTTTAGCCAGCTACTTTCAGTTCAGGATGGGAGAGAGAGTATGAGTAGAGACACAAGTCCAAGTCTACCAGCAGACTGCTGGAAAGAAGACCTAAAGAGATGCAGTGTAAATTCAGTAACTGACACTTACATATGTTGGGCATATTTTGTGGATCACGCAGTTGAATGTATAAAGTTCCTTTTCCTTTAAAGAGGCAATGGGCAGAAAGGACAAGTGAGGAGGGTTTTTGGTCTAGATAATTTATAGAGGTCTTGTCTCAACCATTATGTCATTGGATTAGCTTTTGTTGTCATTAGATCCTGAGAAATGTGAATATTTGAAATGGAATTTTCTCGTTTTTTTTGTATTTTTAAAGATTCATGTGCTTGAAATTTACTAGCATGACTCCAAAGTGAAAAAAAATTTTTATTATGCATCACTCACCAGCATTTTCTAATTAGATATTTTACTGTAAAGTCTATAATCATATGATATTTCTTTTTTGCTATTCAATTACAGACAACGAACATCAGGAAACTTAAGATTTAGTTTATCAAAGGAGTCTGTATTAGAAATATTTTTTCAGTTTTGTTTCCTTTCTATGCTGGAATTTAAATATGTTATTTGCTAGTTATGAGAATTAAAAGAAATTGTCTTAATACTGTTTTATAATCCTTCCTCAATTCAAAGTGATTTAATACACTAAAAAGCATGTGAGTCATTGGGAAATATTTAAAAGTCGCCTCTTTCAATGGATGTGCTTCTTGTTCTGTGACTGTATCTTTTGTTAGTAAAATCTGCCAGCTGCCTACTAATTTTTTTTAAGGAGTTCTAGCGTATCATCGGCTAATAATTTCCTTGAAACTTTAAATAGATTCAGCGTTATTAAGGATGAAAATCAGAATGATACTACAGATGGATCCTTTTACTTATGTAGTACAGGTGCTGTAAGTCAGCTCTAGAAATCTTACTGAATCATAAATAAAACAGAATGCATTTGGGCTAATGTTTAGTCAGTCTTCTGTAAATGACATGGAAAAGGTGCCTACCTCAAATTTAGGTATAAAGTGTTACTGAATTTGCTTTGGGAAGATGAAATAAGTTGTGTTCTGATGTAATGTGGGTTAATTTTTTCATTGTCTCCCAAGGTGGCTGTATCAGAGCATGCAAAAATAGTCTCACTCGTTTGTATTTCCAGCATTGTATTAAAGATTTGTTTGGGGGTTATTTTGCAGCTGGAAGATGTTTTCTTTTGGCTGTGTTGCTGTTTTGTAGTTGGCAGCTCAGAAAGTTCAGGCAGTTACTCTTCACCCTTGTGAACTTGTTTCTTCATGAACTCTCTGTGGCTTCTCAGCATGGTTGTAGCCAGCTTAATTTGGTTCCGTGAAATAAGCATCGGCAACATGTCAAGCCAGTGACTCTTGAAGAAAAATATCACTAAGAACCCTGTTAAAAAACCATAAACCTATAAAAATGTGTCACTTAGAAATATTTATTTTTTCAAATATTTTGAAGTGTGATTATTCTTTTCCAGATTTTATTTTGTCTCTGTGCAGAATATGTGTGTGGGAAATGCTTTTTTTACCTCCAGTGGTTTCATCTAGCTTGAGGCAGGGATAGAAAAAGAAAGGGGATATGGAAGAACATGACTGAAATACAAACACAGCTTTGAAAACAACTTTAGTGGTTTTAATTGTCCAGGTGTTTTTGCAGAGGTAAGCCTCCCTTTCCTTGTCTAGACTTTATACGTCTTCTCACATGAGTAGCATCTTGTTCCTTCAGTTACCTTGCCGCCCATTTTCTTTGACATAGATAAGAAACATTTGTTCAGGAAGTATTTTTCAGGTGGCTGGAGTGGTTTGACAATTTTTATGTTGTAATAGGTAGTGTTTGAAAGCTTGATTTAGGAACCATCTGCAAGTATATAATTTATTTTTAGACATTGTAAATAAACACTCATAGAAGCTACCTGACTTATTCGTTTAAAAAACTACCTTAGGCTTATCACTTCCTTATTTCCTCACTGCATATCAACTAGGCAATTTGGAAAATGTAAGATCTCTTGGAAGCGCTTCAGCAAATTATTGACTGCAACTTTTTTTTTCTTTAATGTAACATACAGTGCTCAGTAGCTATGATTCTATTGGTTTTGCTTTCTGGGGTTGGTGAATCCAACTCTGGTATGTTGAAATGGTTTAATCCTATCAGTTGCATGTTCTTATAACAAGATTATGGGAACCTACTAGTAATCATCGAGTTCCCTTTTCCTGTTGGAATGTCATTATTTTTTTCTGTACTAAATTTCACTTAAGTACATTAAAAAATGGAAGTCCAAAAAATTCTCTAGTTACCTAATACTCAAAAAAAGACTAAATTATTGTGATAATTAAAAACATTTATCTTGAGGCAGAGATCCTTATGCAAATGTCTTTAGCACTTCAGGAGCAAGATTTCCAAACTTGCAGCATAGAAGGTGAATAATTAGGCCTAAAGAAGCAGAGTGGTTTTTGAGAGGAGAAAAAGGAATCAGTTTGAAATACTTGATGTAATCCACAAAGACGAAACTGCTGTCTTACACAGAGCATTGAATATGAATTCTAGCTGTTTTACTGCCCTCCTGATGGGACTTGCTGAGGTAGGCAGCTGTACAGTGTACTTCTTTTGCATCTAATATGTGTTGTCTAAGCTTAACCAATGAACAGCATGACCTGATGTTCATAAAAACAGTATTAAGTTTTTTCCGGGAATTCAGTTGTTCCATCCACAGGGTTGGATGACAGATGGTGGTGTTGGGTCAGGATGGTGTTCCTGAGGCTGTCGTCTGCCTCTTACCTGCCTGGCTTGGTAGTGCCCTTCAACAGCTCTAGTGCAGCTTGTTCATCTGGAAAGGGTGTGATGACATACTCAATCTGTAGGGAGTTGCATAGGGGTCTTTCTGTGTGGAATTTTTGACTTGCAAGTCAAAGAGCGTCTGACAGACCTTGCACAACTTATGTCCAGGCAGGTTTTTGGGTCTCCTGATTTGCATCCACTATTCTCAGTGCAAGTAGCACTTACTGGCAAATACTCCAGACGTTACAAAACACGCACAGAAGTGGATTCTGCTAAGCTTTCCATTTGCTCCCTGTGCCAGCCAGAGCACTTTTGTGGGATTTTACCAAAGCTGCTGTTCTTCACAAAGCTTGTGGCTTGCCTAGAATTTCCAGTTTTCTGCTCAGCAAGGAATAGTGTGCTGTGTTAGCATTCATGGAGTGCTGTTTTAGGTGGTTGTCTCATTTTTGAGACAAATTTAAGAGAGGACTCTCTGGACTGAGTCCTTCTCTCCAAAACGGTTCCAGAAATCCACTTCCCACCAACAGGGAATGAATACTAATAGATGAAAGTGAAAAAAACCTGATTTATTAACAAACAGAATGCCCATCCGCAAGGCAAGGAAAAAAGTAAATAACTGTTAAGCACTAAACTGTCAGAACCCACTTCCCCCCACACACACAGGCACAGGAACAAAGACCCAAACAATGTCCAGAGAGTGTGGGGAGCAGTGCTGGAGGAATACCCTTTTCCCGACACGTGGTCCAAGATGATGCCGGCTCTCACGCTGAGGGAAGCAGAACCTCCACGGAGCAGTTCCAATATCAGGGGAAAGCTCAGTGGCTACCTGGTGTCACCCTCTTCTCCATGGCAGTCACGGCAGGTGAAACAGCTGGGCTGGAACCTTTTGGTGTGCTTTCTCTCCCCGGCTTGGCTCCCCACTTGCTGGTCTCGGAGCAGCAGCTGTTCAGTTCACCTCCCGGCAGCCAAAAAATTGCTACTCCAGCTTCTCCAAGTGAGGGAAAGGAAAAGGTTTTTTGCCTGGCCCGAAAACCAAGCCAGCCAAGCAGAAACCATGTTGCTCAGCCCCACCAGGAAGCCCGGGGAAGCCAGCCTTCAAAACACACAAGCAGCTGTGGCAGAAGAGCCTCCCCCTCCTCTGGTCTCCAGATTTAAAGGTACAGGAACTATTTTTGGGCATAACCAGAGGATCATGGAATAGACTATCATAATAAATCACTCCAAGACAGTGGTGTGGTTTGTTGGGTTTTTTTCAGGTTCTTTGAGTAAATGAAGTAGAATGATATCATCTGGAATCTTTGTAATACCTGATTCCTTAATTCATATGTTGTAGAGTATGTGTGAACAGGATGGTGGTGAAGAAAAATATGTTTAGGCATATATTTATCATTCAGAAGTATGATTAGAGGCTGATGAGCAGATACAAATTGAAGAAATTCTGTCTGTGCAACTGATGTGTGTTTTACTTATTAATCTCTTCACAGAGTATTGCAGATATTCAGTGCTTGATTTAGAAAGTTAGAGATGGAAAGGGTAGCAGCCATAATTAAATTATCTTCTGAAAACAGTTTTTATTTCTTCATTCCTTCCATTGACGTTATGTCAGGGATGCTGAGTACCTTCAGTTTCGTGTTAAGTAAAATGTATATATCTTTTAGATGTTCAGTATTTCTCAGTTATTGTGATTTCCATTCCTTTTTTTTTTAATCTTATATGAAAATGGTTATTTCTGAGATTAAAATGTTAGTAGTAATTTTGGAGAAGAAATTATTTGGTCTTAGGTTAATAAGCATCTTGGGAGCAGTGTTCTGGCCTGTTTGACCAAAGATACATAGGAAAAAAAAGGAATTTTAATACCTGAATGCCCGGAGACTGGCTTTGTTCTGGGACATTTTTTTAAGGTTTGGGAAATTTGACATGACTTTCAGTAAGTTGCCTTTACATCATTGTAATTTTCATCTTGCTTAATAAAACCTGTTTTTTCTTAAAAATAAAAAAAACAAACTTGCTCATCTCACTTCAGAGCATCACCTTTACCTTAATTAGATTTCAAATGGCATAAAACTAGGGTACCTAGGTAAAATAACCTTTAACTCATTACCTTTGCTATTCTCTTCATTGACCATGAAAAATAAAAAGACTTATCTGCCTTAAACTTAAGTTTGCAGAACTTCACCTGTGCAGCGAATACCTAAACTGTTCAAGTATGGGTCAACATAATCTAAATTTCACAGATATTTAGAATTCAGAAGTGTTCTGAACTTTGTAAAGTCTGTGTGCAAATCCTAATTTTTGTAGAGTTCATGCTAGAGGGAAGAACTGAGAGGCTTTATTAGTCCCAAAGGCTGTTTGGGGACTTGGGTGGTGGGAGCAGCTGAATGTAGAGACTAATTTCCCGCTTGCCTGTTGGCCACATGTTGGAGCATCTCAAAAGAGGGGTTTCCTAAATGGGAAAGGCATTTTCCATCCTTAACTCTGGTGGCTTGACCTTAGTTTCCATTAGGTAGGTGTCCATCAAGCAGCTCTATGACTCCCCTTTCTCAAAAGAGGGAGAAAATAAGATGAAAAGTTCATCAATTGAGGTAAGGGCAGGGAGATCTCTCAGTAATTACAATAATGGGCAAACCAATCTTGACTTGGGGGAAATGAATTCATTTGTTTCAAATTAATACAGAATATGGTAATGAGTAACAAAAACAAAAACAAAACCACCTTCCATTTGCCCCTTCTTTCCAGGCTGAACTTCATGCCTGGCTCTTCTATCTCCCACCTGTGAGCAGCTCAGGGTTATGGGGAGTGGGAGTTCATAACATTTGCCTTCTACTGCTTCTTCTTCATACACTTCCAGTGGTCCACCATGGAGTCACTGCCATGAGTTACAGTACTTCACCAACTTTTCCAGTATTAGTCTTTCCCATGAGATGCAGTTCTTCAAGAACTGCTCCAGCATGTGTCCTTTCTGTGGGGTGCAGTTCTTCAGGAATGGACTGCTCCAGCTCAGGTACCCCATGGTGTCACAGGTCCTTCCAGCAAAACTGCTGCTGCCTGGGCTCTCCACAAAGTCACAGCTTCCTTCAGGGCACATTCACCTGCCCTGGTGTGGAGTCCTCCACAGGCTGCAGGATGGATATCTGTTCTGCTGTAGTCCTCCATGGACTGCAGAGGGACAACCAGCTTCACCTGCTGCAATGACCTTGGTGTCTGCAGAGCTGTTTCTCAGAGTTTCCTACTCTTCCCTCCCAGCTGCTCTTGCACTATGTTTTTTTACCCCTTCCTAACTATGTAACCACGAAGGCACTATGAAGATTGCTGATGAGCTCTGTTCTGGCCAGGGACAGGTCTGTCTTGAAGCCAGCTGGAACTGTCTGTTTCCAACATGGCAGCAACTTCTGGTGTCTTTTCCACAGCAATCACCCTGTTACCAAAGCCATGCAAGTAAACTGAATGCCCTTACAAAATGCATCACAAAAGGAATGGAGCTTCCTTTCTGGTAGCAAGTTAGTTGTTAGAGAGCATCCTTTACACTGTGACTCAGTAGGGAGAAAAAGACATTTTGGTTTATAGAAGAAGAGCAAAATTCTAGTTTAGAAAATACTAAATCAATGATGATACATGGTAATTAGATACTAGAATTTTTCTTCATCATTCTTTGTTCAGTATTTTTCAATTTTATTCTAAAGGACTATTTCATTAAAGATGCTCCACAATATTACTTTTCTGTCTTGTGGATGAAATAATTGACGTGAAATTTGGTATATTTTAATTATTTGGAAAGGAGGACAGTAAGGCTGTCAAACCTGGGAGCTTATTAAATCATTATTTGTAACAGTTTCTGCACCAGGTAATTAACATTTTGGTGGAGAAAAATTCTTCTGCAGATTAGTAAACTGTCAGCATATATCTTAATTGAAGTTTAAAGCCATGATGATGACCCTGCTAGAACAGGGAGCTTGGAACAGATGACTCCACTGTGGTCCCTTCCAACCTTACCCATCCTGTGATTTGCAAAATATTTTCTATTTTGTTCAGGGTTTGTTTGACACCCAGATCATGCAGATCAAATTTTACAGATATATTCTGGTACTTACTACTGTTCTTGCTCAGCAGATATATTTGTGAATTAATTTCTTTACTACGTCTTACTTTTTGTGTCTTGGCATATTATATTATTTAGAAAAAAATCTATAAACGAAAATAGTGTTTTTGTGAAAAGATGAAGTATCAAGCCTTTTTAGTGAAGTATACAGTCCCATTTGTTTTTTAGAGGGCAAGACAGTGGGAAGCTTGGCAAACAAGCATAACTTAATTTGCTTTCAAAGATGTGAATGCCTCTTGAAGTGAAAAGACCCACTCTGTTGCAAATCTAAAATTAGATTACATATATTATACTCAAAGCTGACAAAACAGAATTGCTCCGTGTCATTTCGTTGATATGAAAATTATTTTAAAATCCTTTTAATGTGGGCTTTTTTATTTGAGTTTAAGCTCAGATTAAATACCTCAGACCTCACAGTCCTGTTTTCTGATGGATCTCTATATTATTTTTTATCTTAAAATAAAAAAGAAGGGGAGTGAGGAAGTCACTGGAAAATTTGATCCCCATTCCAATATGTACAAATTGCTGGATTCTTGACACAGCTTTCACAGCCTTAACCCTGGAGGATTTTGAAGCCCTTCAAAGAATGAAAGAAATTGCAGAGAGCTTCCTGCCTAAACCAGGCTTTTCTGCTCCTTGTCAAACCCCAGGGAAAATTTTTACTTATACTTGTGTTTTACTTTTACCTTGCCTTTGTTTCAGGTTGTCTCATGTGACACTAGATTCTTGGGAAAGCTTAGTCTCTTAGGACATGTTAACTGTGATTTGGGTACCACAGGAACAATGTCAAACCAAGACCAGGCCAAGGCAGGTATAGTTGTAGGATGCTGCACTACTTAGGACATCTCCAGCCTTCTGGAAATTTTCCAAACAAGATGTAGCAGATCTGTTGGGTGGATCTCTTTGACACTGTAGGTTTAATCAAAATATTGCAGTCTTTGGTACAAGATAACCGTATCTTATATTCTCTGTACTGCAGTACAGCACAGTTTACTGAGACTGAAAGCGGTCCTTCTAATCTGGATAGGAGTTGAGAAAATGATGCATTGGTTGGGGAGTGCTCCCTAATTCAGGCAAGGCTATCGAGGTATGATGCTTGGCCCAGGCCTATTCTTTGTGGCAAAAGAAAATTAAATACAAACATGCCATGTGGGCAATGCCTGTACTGTCTTTTTAAATATCTCTTCCACAGTATTTTTTTTCCTGTTGATTTATCTTTCTGGGCATTAGTTTGCTGTTTCATAACAATTCACATTTTGAGCATTCTTCTGCTTAGCAGTGGCAGAAGATAAATTAAAAATATAGAGGTGTAGTATTTTGCAGCTTTATTACTTACTCTTTGTCTTCAGCAGATACTGGTTTTGCTAGTGACTTTCTTATTTATAATCTGTTCTCCTTTAACCCTCACATCACTTGTCAAACACAGATTTAAACTAAGACAGATTGTTTTCCTCAAAATGGTTCCCCTTATACCTTTTTTGGTATGCTGGGGCAGATATCTAAATGCATAACCCAGGCCACAGCTTGAGCATGAGACTGATTCAGGGACAGAAAGTGGGTCATGTCAGTCTTGCCTGAAAAATATAGTAAGGATTTAGATGACCTGCTTCACCCAATGTTTCGATTGTGATTTACTAAAACAATTCTTAAAATAGATAGTACTTAATTTTAACTTTTCTCTAAATGGTGCTTCTGCCAAGACAAGTATCAATTTAGATGAACGTTAATATATCCCCTCCCAGTTTACTGAAGAACAAATCAGGTATCGCATCTTAGAGAGATTGTATTAATTTAATGTCTTGCATTCTATATATATATATATATTAAAAGGTGGACTTTCACTGAGGAAAAAAGAAGTTTGCAAATATATGTGTTTGTATCTGGGACAGCTGTGGTGGCACAGCAGTTACACAATCTAGCATAGAAGATAGAGCTGTAGCTTGCAGGGCAGGCATTCCTAATTTTCTCTAGTAGTAAAGTCCCTAAATTCTATCATTAATGACTTTTCTATATTTAATCTGAATACAGAAAAGTATGGATTGCACTTGTTACTCAAAAATAATCATAAACCTTTGAAGAGTAATCATAGTCTCAGTGAACAGAACATAACGTGTATGGAATTTATAGATAGTATAATTACTCTATAGAGGTAGACATGGTATTGACTTATAAATCAATTAGTACAGTTCTACAAGACTGTTTCAGAGATGTTATATGAAAAACACTCCAAATAGATAAATGCTTTGCTTGTGTTAGTCATTGAAACATTTTAGTGTGTATAAAATGTATAAAATCATCTACATAATATTCTGGTAAAATCTTTGTATCATGTCACTTGAGTATATGTGCACACATATGCATGAGGCACCAAGTCCTGCCTGAAGTAGTTGTATTTCCATAGATTGTTAGTTTTCTTGATTTGTCCGAAGGGAACTTGTGCAAAATATATTAGTATTTGTAATAAAGCATAAAACTAAGTTGGTTATGCATTAGCAAAGTACCTAAACCACCAGGAAAAGGAGACTATGTTTATACACCTTATGGACTGTATACCAGAATGTAAGGTTCAAAATACTAACACAAAATAATTAAAATAGAAAAAAAGATACTAATTGTCACTAGTGTGAGAATACATTGCATGGCTATAAACACTTGTCTTCTCACAGTTGAATTAGTCATGGAATTTCTATCATGCAAGTCCATGCAAACCTTTCAGAAGAGAGGATGAAGTTCTTGCTCTGTCACTTGCTTTGCACTTCTTTAAACAAACAAACAAACAAACAAAACCAACCAGCCAACTTGTTTCAGTTTAAGTGAAAGGCAGGAGGTCACTGTCAGCTTATCTGGGCTTCACCTGGCTACAAAAGAATGTACTTGAAACTCAAATGTTTTGAGAATTAAGAGTACACCAGTGCTAAATCCCTTACTTTTTCAGCTCCTCAAAGTGTAATATAAACTCTATTTATATTTGAAAATAGACACTTTTGACCTTTAGAAAAAAATTGAGTTCAAGGACTATAAAAAATGGTATTAAAAGTGGAAAGTTTGCTGCAAATGCAGGAAGAAAAACATGCACTTTGGAAGCTGATGTTTACATAAACCCCCAAAATATTACACTGGTATTTCTATGATAATTAATTAACATCATGCCAGGGGTAATAATAATTCAAATTACTTGTATGTTTCCTTTTTAACTGCTGTATTCAGTTCTTCTTAATACTTGATGACTTTCATCTAGCCAACAGCCCTTCTGAAAATACTTTTGGTGCAGTCCTTGATGAAAATAAATCAGTCTTTTTTGTAGAATCCCCTTAGATTTGGGGTTTTTTCCTTTTCCACACCTCTACAAAGACTTTTCTATAAATTATCTCAAGAGCAAATTAATACCAGTGCAAGTCTGTTTTTTTTCTTGAAGCATGTTGTGACATACTAGATGTGATCTGAAGTGCTTGTAAGTAAAGCTGATTTGAAGAGACCAATGGCATAGAGTCAGGTCTTTCTTGACATTAGCACAATGTTGTATTGCAAAATGGAGTGTTGTGCAGAGATTTCTGAAGCAGTGGAAACTCTAGTTAGTTAGAAACCTAATTTGAGTACCATAGAAAAATCTCCAACCTAGACAAACTCTTCATGTAATCATAAAAAGCATCTGACTTTTTTTTTTTTATTAAAAAAAAAATGGGATCATGATTTTTTAGGGGGCATACTGTTTCATAAACCAGCATGGTCCTTTGATGCCACAGTGATGTTTTTATTAAATAGGTAAAACCAAAAATGTCTGGGCATTATGGTATACAGTGGAAATCCATTGTAGGGGAAGTCATTGGCATTCATTGTTCCTCCTACTGGTCAAGGCATGAGCAGATTTCAGGGCAGCTTCTTACTCTTCCCAGCACTGAAGTAGAAATCACAAATACAAGACAAGTCCATTGCGGGTGTAGGTTGAGACGTGTCTGGTGTAAGGAGCTGCTCACAGCGAGTCAGCCAGAGGGTCAGACCAGACTGCCTGGGGCTTCGTTCTGTCAGATCCTGAGGCCCCCTGAGGATCCGCAGTCCCCTGACATCCTGTGTCAACACTTCCATGTCCTCCTGGCAAAAGGTTTTCTTACAGCTAGTCCTAGCTTGACATGTCCAACTTCTTGCCAGTTATATATATGTGGCCTATATTGTTATTGAAAAATATAGTCTGGCAACAATAATGAAAACCCAATATTTATATCACCAAAACCAAGCTATTTTTAAATGGACGTAATGAATTTAAGGTATTCAACAAGAGTTTCTTTCTGCGTTGGCATCCACTTACATGCGTGCGTCATCCTCTGGTACTCATTGAATAATTGCAGTACTTAGAGGGTTACTGTTTCCTTCAATGGAAACATCACAGCTTGATCTAAGCATTAACTACATCTAGCACCAGGAGTTGACAGTGCAAGTAGGATTCCTAAATGTGTTAAGAGGGGGGTTGAAACTAAAAAATGTGAAAGCAATATGTTAGAAATTATTCATTTGGAACACAGTGTCCAATTTTAGGTTGCTTTTCAAAGTGGAAAAGAACAAGAGACCAAGAGGATCAGGTAAGATTGAGAGCTATTAGTCAGGCTGGCGTGTGGTGAAATTTGCTACATAAGAAAGTGGAGATTACAAATAAAGAAAAGATCTGTCAGGATTTGGGTGAACCATTCAAATTGTGAAGGCTTATGAAAATGAATGACTCCTTTTTCTTCTCTTATATAAAGTGAAATTATTACAGAATAGAATTACTTGTCTGCTTTTCTGGTTTGTAGCAATGTCTGCCTTAGTGGGTCACTGAGAAGTAGTTTATATTCAGTATTTTATTTATTCAATTATTTATTTGATCTTCCTGTGTGACGAGTTGCTGAAGTTTAAAACAATGAGGTGTATCAATTTCTATGATCCATGCAGGATAAATGGAGGACTGTGTGGTGCTCTGGAAAGTGGAGGTGCTCTAAAGACAGGATGTTTCTGGATTTTCTGTTTGTAAAAACCTGTGTCTGAGAGCAGAGTATCAGATAAAATAGTATGATCAAATGTGGCATGTGCAATGCACTGCAGAATGATACTGTTATTAAATCTTTTTAGTACACTTTAATTACACTGAGAACACAACGGTAGTTTTTAACCATCACGCCTGTGTTGATCTACACATCATACATTAGAAACTTCCTAGATTTGTCAGGGAATCCACTTCTGGGCTCTTGCATGTTTTTAAAACCTGAGAAGTCTGTGAAGCCTCTCTGGGTGCTGCCTCTCCCTGCTGCAGCCTCTGGCTGTGCCCAGGGGCCTCTATCTCTCACCTGCAGACCCAGACCTGCTCTGGCTGCAGGGTTGTTGGGTAACCTGTAGGCAGGAGGCTCAGAAGGGGCTGGCTGCCAAGCACCGTCCTTGCAGCAACGAGCAGACCAGGGGGGACAGGGAGGGAGTGAGGGAGCCTGCACAGGACCATGGCTCATTTCTCCCTCAGGGAAGTATTTCCTTACAGCTGGCCCCGGTCTCACCTGTCCCTCACCCTCGTGCTGAGAACAGCTCAGCTCCCTGACAGTCCCTCATAGGCACTCAAAGCAGCTGTTTGGTGCCCCTGAAGTTGTCCCCTCTCCAGGCTGAACCAGCCCTGGTCTTCCAGCCTCTCCTTACAAGGAAATGCTCCAGCCACAACAGTGTTGGTGTCCCTCCACTGAGCTTATTGTGATTTATCAAAGTTTCCTGCCGCGGCGGTGTTCTCGGTGTTAGGATGCGGCAGCCTTCCAGAAGCGCCCCGGGCGGGAGCACTTTTACCGACGGCTTTGGCAGCTCTCACGGTCTGGGATAGCAGGCGCCGTGAACACTCTAGCACCGATCTCTGAGGCGGCAGGAAGCAGCAAAGAAGGCGATGGGTCTTTGGTATGGTCTCAACAGAGTACCTTATTGTCAAAAGGTTAGGCACCAAAGAACAAAGATGGTTCCGGGTGCCGGAGCTTATAAGGATAGCAACGGGGGTGGGAAGAGCATACAGACCAATGCTCTGAGGGTAGGTAGGCGGAGGATAGGAGGATATCGAATGGGAACAGAGGAAAGGAGGGACTTAGGGAGGGGATCCAATGGGGCGTACAATTCAAACGAAAAATCTGGAACCTTAACCATATAGGGATAACCATCGATCAGTCCCTCAGGGGGAGGAGATGTGGGTGGCTCAGACTCTGGAAACCGCCCACCACTGTGGTTGGGCCGGCCCTCTTCCTGACGAGGCTTGAGCCACCGCAACAGTTTCCTAGTGGTGACAGGCCCCAAAGTGGACTCAGTGGTCTAATGGGTGCTGAGTAGAGGCAAGGAAATCCCATTCTTTGATCTACTGGCCATCCTTCTGTTTATACAAGATGCAGTTGCCTTCACAGTCCGCTATTTCAAGCTTCATATCCAAGCCATTGTTGAATCATAGTCTTTCCTAGAGATGCACTGAAGATACGTGTTTCAAATGCTCAGAGCACTGGATTAAAACAATAGATGTATGTCATTTACCACCACAGCGTTATCTGTACCTGCTAAGAGAAATTATTACTGTGAAAATTGCATGTCCTAAACATAACCCCTTTATTCAAGATCATTGTGTTCCTAAGAGTCTCCTAACACTATTGGAGTTTTGGAAGGAGGTTTCTAGAAGGCTTCCCCACAGCTTGAGTTACTGAAAGTATCAAGAGAAAATAAAGAACTCAGGTTTGGTAGTCTTGCAACTTTTTAGCTGATTATCTGGGTACAGCAGCCACAGCACGTGAGGCAAACTTGTGTTAATATTCTGAGTCCTGACAAACCAGTCTTCTCTACCAGGAGCTAAACTCTCATCTAGAGTAAACTGATTCACTATTAGTGAAGGGATAGTAGTTCCTCCATAGTACAAAAAAGGTGCCTTTTGTTGACATCTTGGATGTTGAGAACTATATACCACCTTTTTTATCATGAGAGTACTTATAGTTTATATCCTTTTATATAAAAAGAAAATGTCTTTTCATTGATGCTATGAAAATATGGTTAAATTGGAGTAGTTGTTGAACTTGCCTTCTTACAGAATTTGTCCTAGGCTTACCCAAGCAAACAAACAAATAAGAGAACCAAAAAAAACCTGCCAAACCTCAGAAATCTGTGGTTGTCAAAAAAGTCTCGATTTTACTTCTCATTCTAAAAAATATCAGGTAAATAGTGTAGAAATCAGTAATTTGTGCAATTTCCATTCCAATTTCCTTGTCTGTGAGTACTCAAACTCTGCTTTCTGTAGCTGGGGTTTTGTTTGTTTGTTTGTAAAGCAGAAACTTCCAATTTCTGCATTGGGTGCTCTGCTTTACATCTGGCTAATCAGAAAAGTTTAGCACTAGTGTAAGAGAGCTTAGTAATAAAAAATATAAGGAGAAGCACATGGAGCTGTTGTGGCACAGATCTGATACAGATACCTGCCAATGGGCCAAACCCACTTTTTTAAAATTCTGTCTGGTGCCATGAGTTGGTGAGTAAAATATTTCTGTCAACTATGAGATCCATAAGAGCAAGTTAAGAAGTTACTGTTTCATAGAATCATTAAGGTTGGGAAAAACCTCTAAGGTCATCAAGTCCAACCTTTGACCGAACAACACCATGTCAACTAAACCGTAGCACTGAGTGCCACATCCGGTTGTTTTTTGAACACTTCCGGTGATGGTGACTCCACCATCTCCCTGGGCAGCCTGTTCCAGTGCTTGCAATGTCATTTCTCTGCTTCAAAAGCTGACAAAAAAATATGCTAAGATAGCCTTTGATGTCTTTGTTTTTAATTTTACAGTTTTTGCATGTTGTGGTATTTCTTCTGAATATTAAGATCTTTCCTATGAGTATCAAATACTAATACATTTAAGTTGTTGGGGTGTTTATTCTGATGGACGTTGACTACCTTTTCTCTATTTTTAGGAAGATAAAAGTACTCAAAACTTATGTTAGATTTTTGATGGTGATGGTTTTATAGAGTCATTAATTAAACAGAAAACAGAACCCTCTATGGAGTTGGATTCACCTTAAATGCATGACATAAAAAGTTGGAATGCTTTCTTGTAAAATTCTAATGTTTTCATTTTACTTCTGTTGGGAGACTTTGGAGTCATGACTGAATCCCTAGTTTTGATTTAGTTTCCAGAGGTAAAATAGAAATTTTGGATAATTTAGCATGCAGTGGATCTTTCTGATGACCTTTTGTTAAGATCACACTGGGGCATTTTTCAGAATCTTGCTGTAATTTACTTTAAAGTCACTCAAATACATATTTTGATATAATTTTGTATGTAACACAGTCACTTGTCTGATCTTGTATTAGCATTGCCAGATATGGTGAAAAATGCAGTATTTAAATATGGATTTGTATGTCTGATATGCTTGTCATTTGTTGAAAGGCAATGCACAACTGAGAATAAACTAGTGACAGTATTTCCATCTTCCATTGCCATATTTAATTCCATTTCAGTAATTTCAGTAATTCCATATTTTTAAACTTAATTGCAAAATTTAAACCAGGAAGTGAACTATTTTTTTATGTAGCAAAAGATACCTAAATTGTCCTCCGTAAACTGGAGAAGGCTGCTCTTGAGTAACTATCAGGTAGCTTTCATATTTGTGACTGCTGTGAGTAAAAACAAAACACCATATTTTATGTTTAAATTATTTAATGTGCATATTTATGACGTAGTGTTCATATGGATCATTTATGCTCAGTTTGGAGGGGGGCAGTGATGCATAAAATGTAATACACTACTGTATTAGCATTTATGAAAATGTTTCATTTACAGAATACACCATAATAGGCATTTTGAAGGTCTGATGCTTTTCCTGTGCTGGTAATCCTGATTAAAATAACATAAGTAGGAATTGACACAAGCTGGTATAGTCCATTATGCCAGTAATCATGGTTTAAGGGTTCCTAAGATCTTGTGCACATTGCTATGAAGGTACTTAGTCAAACTATTGTGTTAGTGGTCTGCAGATAGATTTCATTTTGTCAGTTTCTATTAAGTATATATTTTTGGGAGAAAAAGCTTTACAGGATGATTGAAAAAGATATTGTCTATAAGCAAAGACTATAAGTAACTGAAAAACCCCACAGATAAATAATCTCTGGGCTATTTTTCAATCATTAAATAGATATGTGTAGTCTATTAAGGCATGGATTTTATTTTTCAAGAAATAAAGCTTTTATATTGATTAATAGACCAACAAAAATAATTGGCAAACACCTATTAAGATTGTCTCAAACTATAGCAGTACCTAAACACAACAAAATGAAAGGAGGACTGAGTCAAAGTTAATTGAACTTGCTTTAGTGTTTCTAACCCCTGTAGCTTTAGACAGTGGGTTTTTTTTGGTGTTTCAGGAACAGATACTGAGTTTCTTGCCAGTTTTGAAGGGAAAAAAAAAACACTCAAAAATAAAATGAGATGGATTGATTAAAACTCGATTTATGGGCTTATCATCACATACTGTAAGCAAAGTTTTGTGGTCCTTATAAAGCAAGAAACTTCTTCACTGAAATCTGAAGAACATCTGTCACAGACAACAAAGCCTAAGAACTATTTTGTTATAGCATACACAAAGATTTAGAGAAGAATTAGTCAGACGTTTTGACTTAACCTCTATAATATATATTCCCTAGTTATGAGAAAGTAGAAAGCTGTTTGATATAAATGATGAGCTGGAGCTAAGCATTTTGCTCTGTCAACTTGCTGGTAATGACAGCCATTTCAGGTGCTCTAGCACATGTAGACAGAGAGTGAACTGATCTTTCCAAATGCAGGGAGGGCTGATTCAAAGTCAGTATAAGTGATATATAAGACCATAATGCTTGAAGGGAGTAATTCCTATTGAGAGGCACTTAAAGGGAACATAGGTGGTGAATGTTATTTTGTATTTATTGAGGACAAATATACCAGTGGAGTGAAACTATCACTCTGCTTTGCTGAAGAAAAGGCAGTTTTATTTTGGCTAACTTCGTTGATAGCATTTAGAACTAATGATGTAGGTGCTGTAGAAAAACCAACCAAACAAAACCTCTGGATTTGTTTTTGCAAACTTGAATTCCTCATAAAATGTGTAAAATCATTGTTTTAGAATGGCTAAAGCATGAACTCCTGTTTTAAGAAAATATCAAATTGAGAGTGAGAATGAGGATTTTGGACTTGTCAGTGAATAAGTGCAATGAACATTTAAAGAAATGTCACTGTGTTGTAGCTTTGCACATTTAACTGATTTCCATGAGTTAAATATACATTTTTTTAATTGCTGATTTCTGAAGGCAATTCTGGCTTTTGGGACAAGTACAGAAGGCATTGTGGTGAAACCAATAAATTTATTTAATTTTACCAATCTATTACTCCTGTTCCTAAGAGCCTGCAAATTAAAGGGTAGGGGTTTTTTTAAAGAAATATTGTGGAAACAAAAAGCAACTTTATGCAGTTTTCTGGCTAAAAGTAATTTGGAATTTAAAAAACGATACACTGATATCACAACCATTCCATGTGCTTGCTACGTTTTAAGAACTGTATTTCATTTGGGAGACAACTTCTAGGAACTCAGCTGCTGTAACAATGCATTCATCACAAAAAACAGATAATTTCTTCTCAGCTATAGATATACCTATGTGAAAGATTCAGTGTTTTTCAAAAAGAAATTTGTGCATTGTATTTTACTAATGAATTTTGGATGTTGAATTGTGGTTAGCAGTCAAAATGCCTAGTCTGATTCTTCAGCTAATTGGAAACTTAAAGACGGATACATCTTTTAATCTTTACTGAAATATGTGGTGATTTGATCCGTTTCATACCTTTTCAGACCTGTTTCAGATCACTCCTATGGAAAATTCATGTTCAAATCATAGTAAATTACAGGACATTAGTAGAACAGTGGTTAGATTTTTCTAAGCAACCCAGCTAGAAATTGAGTGAGGATTTGGTGTCATGCAAAAACTTTAATATGAAACTAAAAAAGATTATATGGGAGAAACATGACAGTGTATGGAAGTTCTTGTTTTTTCTGAAGGTATAAACTACAGTTTTCCGTTAAAATTGAGAACTTCTCTTTCTATGTAGTGGAACAAGGTGTTCTATATAGCAGCATTGAAAAGATCTTACAAAATTATGGGAGTATTCACTCACATCAGGTCCCTTTTCCGATACAGCAGTGAAATATGGGTAA
The DNA here is from genome assembly GCA_018881555.1 of Amblyornis subalaris. NCBI lineage: Eukaryota > Metazoa > Chordata > Aves > Passeriformes > Ptilonorhynchidae > Amblyornis > Amblyornis subalaris. The sequence goes on along the minus strand of JACAXG010000281.1, from coordinate 128,600 downwards.
ATCCAATATGTGAGTTGTTGGCCAAACCCAGGCCATTGCTACATCCCCAGCAGAGAATCAGCTGCACTGCAGCTCTGTCAGGTGGTCAGAGGCAGCCGCTGTGGGTTTGGGAACTGGGACAAAACGCAATTCTGGGAACAGATGCCAAAACAGGGCACCGACAAAGAGCAGTCAGAAATAGTCACGACAGGAGGAGGTGATATTAGTGTAAATCATAAATTGGATCAGCAAGTTAGAAATACATTTTGTTGTTTTGTGGGGGGTTTTTTGTTTTGTATTGGTTGGTTGGTTTGATATGTGCTTTTCCTATTTTTATTTTATTTTATTTTTTGATATTTTTGTTCTAGTATTCTGTTTAGTTTTGATCTTGTCCTTAGAGATGTCACTTGCATCCAAAGCAGTGTGGCCAGCAGCTCAAGGGAGGTGATTCTGTCCGGCTCTGGGATCTTCAGCACAAGAAGGATGTGAACCTATTGGATCAAGTCCAGAAGAGGTCAGCAAGATGATTAGAGAGGTGGAGCACCTCTTCCATGAGAAAAGGCTGAGAATTGAGGTTGTTCAGCCTGGAGAAGAGAAGGTTTTGCAGTGACTTAATTTGGCCTTCCCTTACCTGAAGAGAGCTGTAAGAAAGATGGAGAAGAGCTTGTTATAAGAGCATATAATGGCAGGACAAGGGGGGATGGTTTTACAGTGAAAAAGAGTAGGTTTAGATTAGAATTTAGGAAGAAATTTTTTACTGTGAGGGTGGTGAGGTACTGGAACAGGCTGCCTGGAGAAATTGTGGATCGCCCATCCCTGAAAGTGTTCAAGGCTGGGTTGGATGGGCTCTGAGCAACCTGGTCTAATGGAAGATGTCCCTGCCCATGGCAGGTGGATTGAAACTAGGTGATCTTTGAGGTCGCTTTCAACCCAAACCATTCTGTGGCTAATATATGTTGGCAAATGAAATCTGTGCTGGAAATTCAGGCCATCTGCTTCATATTTGAAATTTTAACTTTGCAGCAAGTGAAACAAAAGTGTTTCCAACATTTGTTTAACAGTATTTCGAAAGGCCTCTCATGCTCTCCTAACATGTTTTCTCTGAGACTCAATTTCTCATGAAAACCTTAATTTTCTGTGTAATGTATGGTCATTGAAATGGTTACAAAGTACTCAAGAATATAAATTGAGTGAAGAATAAATACTAAAGGAAAAGCTGAATATCAGTGTGAAGGTATTTGCTGACCCTTCCTAGTTCTAAAAGCGGAACATCTGGGAAAAAAGTGCATATAGTGCATGCATGCCCAGGTTGGTTATCTGTACCAGCGACATACTTACTCTTCCTGCTACACTGGTAACAGATACTGAAAGAGCTGAAGGAAGCTTGGCTAGAAAGGAAAGTAAGCTGAGGAGAAAAGCTTCTTGCTCGCATTGGGAGGGGTTTGTCTCTTTATTTTTAGCACAGGAGTGAAAACTGCTGCCTGTCATTGTCTCACTTCAACCTGATTATGCAAATTGTCTGTGATCAGTAACCCCCTAAGAAGCTATGAGTATCTTAGTGGTCTGTATTGAATAAAGTTTAAAAATGATCAATAAAAAATGCTCCATATTTTCTATTACACTAAAGCTTACAGGGAAAACATTTTTGTATAATTTAGGCTTTTGGTTTTTGCAGACAGAAAGTGTTTAATATTTGGAAGAGAAAAGGTGCTTAGTATTCGATTTTGGCCTTTAAAAAAGAAATTATTTGAGAATGTCAATTTCATGTAAGGAAAAGAGGGGAGGGATTTATGTGCACTAGTTTGTATTTCTCTCTCTATGCATAGTTTGCTGTTATTGTTCTTTTGTGCTTTTGATTAACCTGTTGATTAATCTGATTCTGTTCGAAGAGCATTGGTATTATCTGTCATTTGACCAATGATGGAAAGGGAAAAATGGCTTCACAAACTATGGTTTGAAAATGTGGCTCTGTTAATTTTGACAATGAATTTGGTGCTGGCCATACACTTCTCAATTTTTCTTAAGAAAATTGACCGATCTATTTTGTATTTGGTGGTATGTCCTTCTAAACACATTCACTGTTTGTGACTTGTTAAAGTGTAAATTTAAAGCTTTTCAGATTTCTGTGTCTGTCAAGATGTTCTGCCTACGTATGTGAACATTGCAAGCAGATCTTTGCAGGTGTGGTATAGATGCAATGTCAGTGAGAAAAGATAGAGCCACTAAAGATAACATAGATGTAAAGACCCTCGTGTACCATAGATGCTCTTTGAGGTCTTGAAACTATTTATTTCTGTTCCTCTGGCAGCTCCTGAAGTGTAAGCTTTGATCTCAGCTTTTGTCATGTTGTGTGAAGAAGTAGTATTTGTATGTGTGGAAGGAGGCTTGGGACCTCTGTGCTCTGCTGCACAGAGTAGATAGGAAGCTGCTGCAACACAGAAGAAACTACAGATCGGAATACCTAGATTCCTTCTGTAACAACTCAGGAGATATAGCTACATTTAACTAGGGATTGCGACAATCAGCAGATGGGACAGGGCTGAACTGGTCAGGAGAAAATGCTTTTGGTGCTGTGTGGGTTTTCATCTTGCCTCCTGATCGCAGGTTGGATGTCCAGCTCCTTCCTAGTGTGAGTTCTTTCTTTCATAAACAGCAGAGACATCACTTTGTTATAGAAAATGTCAGGAAGTGTATGGGAGGTGGTGTCTAAAAATAACAGTGATAATTGCTTTCTGCTGGTGGGAGGATTTATTTTGGAACACAGCAAAAAAAGGAAGGAGTGGAAAGGCTGCAGCCAAGGGAAACTGCAGCAGGCTTTCGCCTCCATGTTGGTGTTGTCTCAGTTATTGCAGATATTTTCAATGCTGATTGCTTATGCTCATACTTGATGTAAAATTTCTTAGCACAGATACCTGATCAGCCTCTGATGAGGTGTTCCTGCCATTATTTGATTAGATGACCAGTCTCCCTCAGCCATGTGTCTAGAAGCCATATAGTACTGCTGGGTGGGGAAGCAGCTGACTGTTGTGTGCTGATCAACACAACATTCAGTGCAAAAACGCCAAATGGGGGAGGTTCATCAGAAATATTGGGAAGGGGGGAAGGTTGGTAGAAAACTGGTAGATCCGGAGATACGTGTCGTGTTCTAGTCTGCAGAATTACTGGACAAATGGTTGAGACTAATCTGCACTAGTCCAGTGCTACAAATAGACAAGATTGCAGCTGTTTACCTAGGCTATTGTATCGTTTATGTTTTGGTGCATGAAAGAATAAAACTGAAGAAAACCTGAGAATTTTGGCTTTAGCAGACATATGTGATAGTAAAATATAGTTTTACATTGAGTTGCATGTCTGTTGATGTCTAAGGATGACTGAAATTGCAAAGCATTTCTTTTTGTGTTGTTAGAGATAAAGTGTGTTAGTGTCCTTCTTTTTCTTAGTCCTTAGTTGTCATACCTTTAAGATGATGGAAGTCTGCATATTTATCAATATCAACTGTTTACCAGAACTAAATATGTTCAAGCTTGAGATACACCTGTTGCAGTATTTGCAGTACATATACATTTGTGCAAAATCTTAAAAGGCATAGCTCAAGTAGTAAGATGCAAAACTGTAGACTTCCTTATTTAAAAGAGAAATGATTTTTTGCTGCACTAAACCGATTTTCTCAGATACGTTCTGCCAAAGCAATTACATAATTTAGCTTTCCAATTCTGAAATTAAAAGGGAAATTGAGATGATCCTTTCTCCTTTCTGTGATTTAAGACTGGATCAAAATCATGTTTTCTGTGAATTTCTGAAATTATATAGACTAAACAAGATTCCCAGTTGATCCTGTTCAGTGTTCCATGCCCTTACTGTTACAAAGGTTTTCTTAATGGAGTCCTCTTTGCTGCACTTTAAGCAGATTACTTTTCCTCCAGTTTCTTGGTGTATAGCGGCTTTATTCACTCCAGTTTTCCTTGCAGGGACATTGGTCAGCAGCTTTGGAAAACTGTTCTCAATTGTACTGATCCCTTTTTGTATTTTTCAGTGTACTGTGCTGGGCATATGCAAAACTGGTAGGAAAGAGAGCTGTAGAAAAGAAAAGAAGAAAAGTATGCAGCAGAAAAGCATAAAGGAGATGGTGAGGTAGAGATTACAATGTTACTGGGTTTAGTGACTGATCATTAAACATAAAGGATGGGTAGTTTGGATGACGTCTAGATTTACGCTGATTGGAAATTGTTATATGGTGGTTTGGTGAAACAGCCTAATGGTTTTTGTTCGATATTTTGTGTACAGGTGGCCGTATCTGAGAATTTCCTCCTTTTTGGAACAAATTTGTTCCCCTCTTGACAGTTTTAATGAAGATAACAAAGAATTTAAGATTAAAGTCTGAATTGGCCTCTGTAAGTAAGGAGTGAAGTACATAGGCATTGAAATATCTGGGGCATATCTTCTGTCTGTGTCAAACATGTATTGGGCAGAAATACAATATTGTTTCTGGATCTGTCAGTCATGCACCTTTCAGAGCTAATGAAATCCAAGAGACCTTCTGAATGAGGTCCTATTCTGACATTCATTCCTCTTTTGAATCTTTTTCTGCTGTGGCAGAAGTGCTGTATTTCTTTCCTAAAATAGAATACAAAATTTTCCTTCCTTGTTGCCATGTTAGCTGTAGATGTTCCTAAGTCTTTTTAACATAATATGTAGTAAACAGACAGCCACACCAGAACGATATATCTCCAACAGATGCTTCATTTTGACTCTTCTCAACCTGTACTTGTTCTGTTTTTAACTGATGTTTGAAAAAATTTTCTTTAGCAGATACATGTGGCAAAATGGTGGAAGCTGATGGCAGTCTATGAAAGGTTCAAGTCATGTTTTATCGTTGTAGTTTTCTCATTTTGTTAATTAAGAAAGGTCACAAATCAAGAAAATGGACAAACAAAGGATAGTACACCACTTCAAACAGTTATTTGAGATGGTGCGTGCTTATTGATTGTATTGGAGTTAAAAAAATCATCTAGAAATTCTAAATTTTTAATTAAACATGATTTTAGTTTTTAAGTTTGATAGCTGTGCCTCTGTTTGGGAAATATTTCTTGTTCTCTCTAACACTTCCAGAAGTTATATGGATTTATTTTTTAAGGATATCAGTCTTTCCTGGCTTTGAACATGTAGTATTCTGCTAATGTAATTGTGGAGGTTGTATAGACACTTGCCAGGAAAGTGTTCTGTTTGTGACATGCTGACATGATAATGTACTTTTCCATCGATTCACTTCCTTTATTAATACAAAATTATAGTTGATGCAAATGGCCAAATAAAATCTATGTCTTATGTACAAGAGCTCAGGTTCTCTGTTTTCCCATTCTGGATTTGGGACAGGGATGGAGAGAAGCTCTGCTCTACTTCCTGCAGCATTAGTAAACACAGCACCAGCATCAAGAACAGCAAAGTTTCGGGTGTCACTTTGATTTCTGGAAGATCAGTTGCTGGTATATGTTAATTCTGGCATCAAATTTCTTCCTCATCTGTGTGTACAGAAGATTGGACAAAGCATGGTCACTGTGCTCTGTGAGGCTACTTGGTGGCAAAAATTCTTTGCTGTCTGCTAAACTGTTGTTGGAACTGAACATATTTTGACTCAGGCAGTGTGTTTTGACACTGTGGGGGTAGGCCAGCTATGCAGCTGATCATGGCACTCCCGTGCTCGAAGGGATCCTCCTGTCCCCTTCGGTTTCAACTTAAAGTCAGCCAAATCAATAGGTTTTGTTTTAGTGTTTCAGTCATTGCAGCACATATATGTCTTTTATTGTGAACTCTTTCATCTGGTCCTGTACCTCCTGTGACGCTCTAAGCAAGCTCTTCTACCCATCTGCCGTGCTTCACATCTGGTGCTCCATCTCTTACAGTCTCTGAATTTAGCCTAGAGTCTACTGAATAGTTTTTAATTTTATTTTTTTCAGTGCATCTTCTAAAGCCCTCTGCATATAGACAATGTAAACCTGCACTTAACCAAGTCAGATAAGACAAAACGTTAATATTTCTCTTGGTTTGAAATTTGCCACAGGATTCAAGGGTCTGTGAGGTGTTTTCAGGAAACAAGAATTTCCAAGGATTGGTACAGAAATTGTCTTAACTATTTAATCTGTCTGCCGGTGTAGGGCAATATCAGCAAAAGACAGAATATCACAGCATCCTAGGGAACTATCTTACTTAGTATGACTTATTATGTACCAGAAATACTGCATGCAAAGCAGAGAAAAAATCTTTGATGTAGCATGGATATATGTAAAATTTTTTTCTTATTATTTAATACTGTTATATCTTTAAGCATTGATAGAAGCTTGTTGCACCTGAAAGTTGATCAGGCTGTGAGGCAGCTGAGGTTACTGTTCCTGTAAATATCGGCAGATTTTCAGATGCATCTTTTCTATCATGCTTTGGAAATAGAAATTTAAAAAAAAAATTATACATACTCTTCATAGATAAGGAGGGTCCATATTCCTGCATAATTTTTCCAGTAGCTTTTGCACTACATTTAGTCATTTTTATTGTGTGTGAAATATGATTTTATCCTTTTACTAAATCTCCTGTCCATATCAACATAGTATAACTTCCAAAGTAAATTTTTTTGGGGGGGAAAGTGTGCTTATGAAGGTGAAGCTTCATTAGTTCAGGAGCAGGTGACAAGTAGTTTATAGGCATTGTTGAATCCAGGGAGTTGCTGTAGCTTTGAAGTCTTTGGCATTGTTAGAGACACTTAGAGTGTTAGAGACATGGAGATACTTTATTTTTGTAGCCTCTCTCTGATATATTGCGGATTTGGGAGAGGTTGGGGTCTTCTTGGTTGTGGGTTGGGGTTTTTTGGGTTTTTTTTGCCCTTTGTTTGTTTGTTTTGGGGGTTTTTTTTGGTTGTTTGGGTTTTATTGTTTGTGTTTATTTTTATTTGGTTTTGTTTGGTTTTTATTTTGGTTTTTTTTTTAGTAAAAATCTGCCCTGATGACTAATACATGATTAATTGTGGATCCAAAGTCCTTTCTTCAGATTTAGCTGATTCTTCCTCATCTTGTGTTTGTCTAGCTGATTATATTCTTATCTAAAAGCAGCGTATAGTTGGCTTGCATCTTAACTATTTCAGATGGCATCTCAGGCTTGTGATTTGAGTTCTAATCCTCTTCTACAAAACAACTAAATTGCCAGTGCCTGTGTATCTAAAAAGGATCCCTTTCTCTGCCTTGTTACTTTAAAGGCTGGATGGCAGAACACCTAAGACACATGCCTGAAATTTCTGATTTGGTCGAATTTTCTGGTGTGATAATCACCTACTTGTAGGTGGCATATTTTTACTATGTTCCAGTGAGTTTTGCTGGTGGTGTAGTGGGATCCCTGTATGAGATGGTTTAGAGTCTGTGAATACCTGCAGCAAGTTTTCCATTGTCAACATGCTTTGGGAATGATGGCAGGGTGCCAGGATCATTGTCTCAGGTTTGTCTGGTATTCAGGGTTATCCTACACTTCGGCTTATGGGGTGACAGGGGTGACTGAGAAGGATTTTGTTAGACACTTATTGTGGCATTATTTCTGACATGGAGAAACCTTCACATCTTATACTTCTTGCTTTGGGCTTCAGTCTCTGAGATTGGAAGACTGCTAATAAAATGGGGAGAAGTGCACATGCGTAACTCCGGGGCTTATACCATCAATATCATATGGGCATTTTTAACCTTGATGCATTGTGCAGGAAAAAGTCATGCCTAAATTCTGTAGCACAATGTTTGTGAGTTGTGACATGACAGTGTCATAGAATACATGTTATTTGACTTTTTCTTGTTTTCTGAGGCATCCTAGTCTCCTTTTTCCTTGGTTAATGAAAAGTTTGTTGTTTTCTTCCTTAATTGGTCTAGTCTCAAGTAGACACATGGGAGTGGGGAACAGGGAATAAAACTTAGCTGTATCTGTTGCAGACTGTGTTTTCATAACAGACTTAAGGGATGACACATGAAGAAAAAGCCACAAGTTATTGCATATTTGTGTCTTTCCCATCCGTTATACTTGGTACCCTGTCACAGAAGCAAATTAGATTTGTTTTGACATGATTTGTTCTTGACAAGCCATTGTTGGCTATTGCTCATCTCTCTGTTGCTTTGTCTGTGTTTACAAGCAGTCAGTTTGACTGTTTCTTCCAGTAGTTTTTGGGAATTGAGGGGTTTTCAGTAGTTCCTTGTCTTGCTGCTCTGTAAATTTTAGAAGGTAGGTATTCTTGTAGTCCTTTTGTAATCATCTTGCATCACAACTTTTCGAAATGGGTATTAAAGGGTCATGCGATTAGTGCATACCTACCTCCTTCGGTGATCTGTGATTCACATACTTCTGCTAGGAAGTACAGTTCTCCATTCTTTCATGTTACTTGGCTTCCTGTTTACTAGCACTTGTTTGCTTCTCCCAGCACATCTGCAGTTACAGTGTTACAAAAGGGTAACAAAAGAAAATACAGCAAAGTGGCAGTAGACAACTGTGTGTTGCTATATTATTTATTTCTAGTCAAGAAAGAATAAGTTAAAATTCATGAGAAGCAGGACACTGGGGCCAGACTTTTCTTAGCAGAAATAAATTTTGCATTATATATAGTTGTCCACCGTTTTTGGAAGCAACTGCTACTTACCAAGCCAGCTGTTATATCTTTGTTTTGTCACTTCAATTCATGATAAGAATTTTTTTAAGGTGAAATTCCTAGTGGTCTGTATCAACGATGTAAAAAAAAAAAACACCAAAGCCTAAACCAGAATAAGAAATTACAGACCAGGCATCAAACACATCAGAGTCCTTTCAGCTTAGAGGAATCATGAATGCAACTGTATGATTACGTGTATATTCAGCTGCACAAGTCTGATGTTTCATGACTAATCAATATTCTTAAGTAAGGATCCAGTTAGCTGTTAAAATACTTCAGATGCGACTATTTCACCCGCAAGTTGACAACATCACTGTAGAAATAGAACCTAGGTTTTCCAGATGGAAAGTGTTCTTCCCTGCGACTACTATCCTTGTGTCCAAATTGATACATAATGGCTCAGAAGTTATTTTAACACAAAGTGGAAACTGGCACCAGCACATTTAGCAACTTGATGTCAATGGTAAGAGTGAAGAGTAAAATCTCTCTGATAACTTAGGCTGTAGCAATTTGCTTTGGTAACCTGTGGACTGTTAGGACCAGGCCAAAATACCTACAATTAAGCTCAAGATTTCCTGGACTCTCAGCCAGATAGTTAAGAAATCTGGCTCCGATTTTTCAGTTTCATGCCTTTACTCTGTCTCATGTTTGAACTGTTGAAATAAAAATTGCTTGATAATCTTACAAAAATGCATAAATTAATTTCCAAGAAAGTGGAAGAAACTGCAGTTTTTCTGAGATGGACTGTAAAATTTTCACAATTTTAATTTCAGAAAAAGGGAAAATTACAATTTTCATTCAGATCTGAAACCAAACATTATTGTTATGAAAAAATCCTTGCAGATTAGTTAAATACTATTTATAATATAAAGCAATAAGGAAACCTGCTTGTTGCAAAAAAGAAGATGGGTAGATATAGCTAGTCAGACCGTTCAATTTTGAACATTGATTTCATCCTCTTTTTTATATTCTCCAAACTTCCATTAGAGAGATTAATTGCATACTTAAGTCGTACCTATCTGCAGTGGAGTTAGCTTGTTGTGTATTAAATACATAATATTTTGGGGTTTTTTCCCCCCAAAATCATAGTTGTCCATGTAAATGTCAAATGTTAAAATAATTTCAGATTAATGGTTTTCGAAAGATCAACTAACTGACAAGCTGTAGCTCTACTGATTGTTTTCAAATCTCAGTTCTTTTGCTGTTGGTTTCCTTTTATTACTGTTAAAAAAAAGTAGCCAAAACTGAAAGATGGTATGAGGGGTAATAATTTTTAATATCAATTTCCTAAAGAAATTATGGAAGACTGAATAAATGTCATGGGTGTTTGAAGCAAATTATACTGCTTTTGCTAGACAAGATATACAGCTCTTCTGTTAAAAAAAAAATAAATCTCACAAGTAGATTTTCCTTATAAAGTTAAATATGGTCTCTGTGATCCTCTGGTTACTCAGGTATGCACTATCTTTAGAGTGGGGGATCTTTCTGTGCACGTGTAGCACACGTTATTCTGAGGGTAACTAAACTAATCTTTTTCAAGTGATATTACTGGTACAGCTGTTACAATTTGTATTTGTAAAATCCTGAAGTGATTTTGGAATGATGATTAAGCTGCCCATTGCATAAAAATTGAATAGTTGGGGTTTTTTTTATAAGAGGGTCCGTGACTGTATAAAATGTCGTAAAACATTACTGTTTATTTGAAATAGATTTAAATGGTTGTCCAAGGCACAGTATTCTTCCTTTTTCCCATTGAGACAGGAGGCTAATGTGCTGGCTCATGTGAGAAGCATGTGTGTTAAGCAAATCATACAATGAGAGAGGAATCACAGTTGAAACATGTCTGTATGTGGAAAAATACATCTTTTGTCCTGAATGCAGCAAAGCTTCTAGGCCAGTGAAGTGTTATACTTCATTGCTTTTTCTGTGACCTTATATTCCACATGGAGCTGAAGCTCCCAGCTGGAGCAAGGCAGCAGTTTCTGATGTGTGAGGTCTCAGAGCATAAGAGGAAGGTTATGAGAGCTTGCAGATCTCCAGTATGTGGGAGGTGCAGCAGGGAACTGGATGGTCTGGCAACATGTGAGGCTGCCATATTGGCACCATCTGGTAACTGCTTTTATGATACAGAGGAAAGAAATTTCCACTGGAAGTGGCAGTTTGAATTACTTGTATACACTAATCTTGAAATGATTTCTGATACAATCTGCAGGCAGTGGGAAAACAGTGGGGCAAGAATTCAATTATCTCCCACAGCTCCTATCTGCAGCCTCACCAGTTTCACAGGATGGCAAATCTGCATGTTATCACCCCCAAAAAATCCAAACCAACCCAAAGTCACACAAAAATACATGACAAGTTGTTTCCTTATGGTTTTAAATGTGACCATCATCTAAATTCTCCTGGTTTTATTTTGCTAAGTGTCTAAAAAGCTTCTTGGCTTGCACTAGCTTCTGCAAGCAGCACCGCCATACCAATGCAGAGAGCATACCAGGTGCAAAACGCACCCAAGGTTTATATAACCAATTTATTATCCATGGAGATGATTCGCAAAGGCTGAGCTGTGTGTTACTGTGGAGACCTTATTAGCAATTTTAAGCTGGATTTGGTATATCCATGTGAGCTGCAGTTGCAGCAGTAACTGCAAGGAAGAATACCCTGAGGGAGAGATGATGGGATTTTTCATTTCCCTTAATCTTAAGTACAGTTTTGTCAAGCTTCTTAATGAATGTTTAGCTTCAGTTCTCCCTGATGCTGAGGAGAAGTGTGTTTTGTAACAGTGTTTGTGTTCTCATGAATTGTGGACTTTCGCATGAACAGGTTGTTCTTTTGGTGACAAGCTGCTGCTGCTGCCGCCTCACCTTTGTATCTCTCTATTGTGATATGCATTTCTACACACTCCTGTTCTCCTGCAGCTGTGCCAATGAAGAATAATGCATATTGCACCATATTTTAGCCCCTGCCTGGTTTCATATACCTTATTTCAAAGTTGGCGGTGGTCGTATTGCCTGTGTTCACAGACATTATTCCTAGTTGCAGGAGCCTGCCCAAGAACCTCTCTGAATTACCGCCTAAGATGTACCTAGGGAAGAAGGTGACCTATTTTGACTCTCCAGAGGATACTTACTGCCTTTTCACTAGGACTAGTCTTTGCTTCTTAAAGACAAAATTGCCTTAGACTGCCTGTAGCAGCATAGTGAAGGTGAGTTTATTTGCTTTGTACATTGGCAGGTATTATCTGTAAACTCTTGACCACCTTTTAGAGACATGCTCAGATGAACATCAGTGTTCAGAATGTGCAGTCACCTCCAGATTTGTATAGGGAGGGAGACACCCTACTTTGCCTGTTAATTGTTTGTCTGTGTTTCCAAACAGCTTTGAATTCAGCTTTGGAGGGATATGTGTCCTAAGATAGTCTCTTGGTATTACTGCTTCCATTACCTAGCCTGTCGATGGGACTGAATTGCTGGTTGCTCGTGGGAGTGCTCATTTTGTATGGTTATGTAGGCTTTGCCTGGATAGTAGCCATTCTGCGTGACTCCCTGGTTTGATAGTGATTATTACTATGTCTTATGGAGTGATAAAAGGGTAAATCTTGCTACCTTTTCTGGCAAGGGTTTGCTCTGCCATCTTTTAGATGTATTTTGAATAGGAAAATTTCCCAGTCCCAGTATGTCAGATCATGTTTTTTTCCATAATCTTTTCCTTTCTGAAGGATCACACTTAGTATTAGATTGTAACTGCAGAGTAGTCCCTATCTGGCAAAGGGTCTCTTCCTTAGCCATGCAGCTGACAGACGATTAGGGAAAACCTTTTACAAAATATAGCCTTAAACTTGGCATTGACAAGCTAGCATTTAGTATTGTGACTGACAGCCTCAAAATTGATTTTCAACAAGGCCCTCTTCCCCACACAATGCAGCAGTTTGAGGAGAGTTTTAGCGAGATTGTCTAAGAGCAGTGCTGTGTCTGCCTCAGCCTTTGCAGTTGAAAACCTGAATTCTGGTTAAATTTTATGAGCTACCTTGCCAGTCCAGCTGCCAATTTTATTTAAAGCCTAACAAATTTGCTTCTTTCAGAAGCACTTATTCTCCAGTTTAAAGATTTTGGAACCAGATTTCAAGACTGACTGGACACAAAGTTGTCTTTGCAGTGACTCCATTCAAAATCATCAAAACTCAGTCTGCGGTGCGGTGGGAGAAATGAACTTTGAGGTCTGTAGCAGGTCAGCACATTTGGCATAAATTCTTTACAACAATATTGTTACAATTCTTACAGACACCCTTTCTCCTGTCTGCCCTTTCCTTGGTGCATGTGTAGCCTGTTATGTTCAACTTCTATCACCACAGGGTGAGTGGTCCCTGAGGTGGTCAGTGACCACATGTAGTTTTGAGTGGGTGGTATTGGTATAAGCAAGCTGTCAGCATGCATATACCAAGTGCCAGGACAGTCATAGTGCTCGTTTCTTCCTCCTCTTTGCCGAGGAATATGTGATGGTGGTGGTAACTCCTTTCCATTGAAAACTGAGATGGACTTGCACCACACTCTACACCAGTCTCATATTTATTTTTCTGTCACCTTACATCAGAATTTGAAACATGAGATGGGGTTTCTGTATGTTGGATAGTTGGTCTTTGTTCCCTTTGCTGTCCATAAGAAAAACTCTTTTCCTAGATCCCAGGTTTTTAATGACTTCAACTGGTGACAAGACGGTTGCTTATAGGCACAGGATCTCCACTGTAATTCTCTACCCCACTCTTATGGTATAGTGCTCATACTCCTTTGAACTTCATCCTGTTTCCCCACTTTTGAGGATGCTGTTGTCACACCATGCCTTTTTTTTTTTAATGCGTATGACACATGACACGGTCATAAATATTTAATCCTGTGCAGCATAACTGCTTGTCACTACCAACTATATAAAAATTATGGTAGGCCATGTGATTATTCAAAGACAATTAATATTAAAATTAAAAGTAAAACGAAATACCCAGTAGACATCTAGGCTTTTAGAGGTAAACCAGCAGAACCAAATCTCTGTGCAAGCCAAGATGTACTCAGAAAAAGCCTTACAGGTCCCCAGGCCTTTCAGAGTCATTAGGACACATATTATTAGCAATGGTGATACTGTAGTCACAAGGCTACAGAGTGCCAATAGAAAGCATATGCAATATGGTTCATCATCGTATGATGAGTAATTTGTTGTATAACAGTCTTAAAGAATTCTTAGCAGTCAGGAGCTCTTTTAAATGAGTATGAAAGCCAACTGTGAAGCAATTAAAGGCCTGGTGGAGGTAGTGTAATAAGAGAAGGGCTCAAAAAGTCTGCCATTTTCCAGCTTGTAACACAATTTCAAAGGCAGAAGAAATATGCATCATCAAAGTTATATTTTTATTAAACAGGAAGGATCACCCCCCACATTTCATGTAAAAAGAAGTAGAACTAAAAGGTGATATTAATATTGGCTCTAAAGCAACGCACCAAGACATGGGAGTAGAAAACTGAACTCAGAGAGGCTAGAAACGCTCGAAGGCGGCACAGCAGAGCACGGGGAGTATGTCACTAGCTTTCAAGCTTGCTTTTGGACAAGATTCAGAAAAGAAGACAGTAGTAGCTTTTTTGCAAACAGAACTGTGAATCTGGTGATGGGTCCATGTGTGCTGGACCTGAGATAGGGAAAGCTGGGAGTCTTAATACTACAGAAGCATAGGCGATGATTGTGTTTACATACTGTTTCGTCATGCTGTTTCCATTCTTGTAATTGAACTAATTCTAATTGAACTAAGTCTAATGTTAGAACTCCATGGGATTTCTTTGATTTTACTGTTTAGTTTGCCTGAAACTGCAAATGAGTTCAAATATAATCATTCTGGGCGCTATTCTTTGGAGAAAATGGGTCCAGACAAGAAGTGTTTAGTGCCTGTTGAAGAGTTTAATATGTGAACAGTGTTTCTTGGATTTTGAGAAAAGTTATGTCCTGCAATATGAGTCTTTTTTACTGTGTTCAGATGGAACAGAGAAAGCTTTGGAGTGGTAAGCAGACTCTAAAGTGTCATGCTCACATTAGCCCTACCTTTTCTAGTTCTAAGTAGCCCTATCTTTTTAATACCCTACAGGGACTAAAAGTAATGTTGGTGGGTTTATGTGTAGATCTTCATTCATGGTGATTTGCAGCAACTTAATCTTTCTTATATTTTTTGTAACTTATTTTCATCTGCATTCTTTTCACAAGTTTGTTGAACTGAAATTAAATTATTAGGTCTCTAGTGAAAATAATCTTCAGTTGTATAATTTTAGGCTTAATTTCTCTTTATATACTGAAATATAGAGATGCTGTTATAACTCTGTAGGAAAAAATAATCGGAAGCCATGGAATGGAGAGATTAGCGGTGGTATAGGAATGAGCAGAAAATTTCTGTTAAATACCTGGGAAATTTTCTATTCTTATGCTAAGTTTGCTTGGTATAAAATAGGAAAAGGAAACACAAGAACAAAACCAGTACTTCATAGAACACCATTTCACTTGTTTAATATGCATGTATACTCCTGAAGTTGCCACTTTTTCAAGCAATAGATTTGTTTTCATGATGCTGATTACAAGCTCTAAGGATGATGGGGTTTTTCCCTACCTATCCTCCATAACCAGAGTTTCACCTGTGGTGAAACCTAGATCTTCTTTCACCATCTACAACATACACAAGTTGTGAGTTATTTTACTCCTACTGTATCTTTGTTGTTGTTGTTTAAGACCAGAATTTTCTTTCTCAAATGAATACAACCATTTAGTGTCCAAGAGCAGATAAGGCATATTGTTAAAATTTTCATTCCCTGAAAGACTTCAAGTGAAACTGTGCTTTCAGTAAAATAGGGCATATCTGGGCTGGGAGAAGCTCTGTAATTATAGGACAACTTTGTATTCTATACTACATTAGACATTTATTTACTGTGAAAGTGGGTCAGCTAACAGATATTGTAGGAAAGAGCTTGTCACCATGGACTAGGGGATGAAAGGAGAGAGCCATGTGTTTCTTCTTTACCTGCAGATGAGAGTCAAGTAACCAGACTGCTCTAAAGGAGTCAGATTTTAGCCCAAGTGTAAATGGAGCAGATGTACTTTTATGAGACAGTTGGTACCACTTAAAAATCACACCTCTCATATCTGAAAAAGCCTAACCCAGAACTCTGAGTTTTGATGTGTCTGTGTTCTTTAGGTCAGCTAATGGCCTGTGAATTGACTCTTGATTGTCTCCACAGGAAAATTAGACCATTATACATGACAGTTACATAATTGTCTTCTTTTCTCCAAATATATGGATTCTTTTATGTGGGCACAGGACCTCAAATATGGATTTGAATAGTTCAACATAGAAACAAATTGCAATAGTGAAATTCAGTATTATGGTTCTCCATAATTGTTCTGCTGGTGGAAAGAAGTCTAAAATCTCTTAACTCTCCCATACCAATGGAATGAATTGTGAAAATCTTGCAGATGATTCATCCTGAGATTCTACAGAGTGAATTTCTTTGTTCTGACTTCTTAGTGCTCGAGACACCCTGTGTTAAGTGTTTTTCTGTTTTGACTCGAGGTTTTCTTCAGTAAAAACAGCAAACAGAGTGCAGCCTATTTATTTTAGAAGAGTTTATTTTATTTATAAACACTTTCTTAAAATATTAATATGGGAACAATATTGGAGAATGTTTTCAAAAAAGCAGACCAATACTGAAGCTAACGTTCTGTGCATGATTAGTCAAATTAGGTTTCTGAGATGCTGGCTATAAATATGCAATTTATTTCAAGGAAGGCAGACAGTAATAGCATTTAATGGTTCCTTTTCTAGTTCAGGTAATAAAGAAAGGCCTTGCTATAAGACCAAATACTGCTTCTGAATTAAAGACTGATAGCTCTTAGCCTGCCTCAGGAATTCCTGTGTTCTCTTACCATTTTCTGTCATTGTTAATTATACAAAGTTTAAGATTAATGTGACAGAACTTGGTTTTAAAGCTTTGTACACCAGATATTACATAAAAATGGCTATTTAAATGCTGTGAGATCTGGGAATATGTGTAGCAATTTCCCCAAAGATCATTAAACATAATTAAAACTCAAGTACCATTGTGTACTGACTGCTCCGACTGGTAGAGTTAGCTGTGAGAGATCTCCAAACTAGGGATTTCTGGATTAGAGGTTTAAGAGAATTCAATGGAAATAAGAGATGCCTCAATATTACTGAAATAAATTTTAAGTCTGTCTTGCAGGTTTTAAATGTTTATGACACAAGCCTTTTTTCTTGAATATCTCAGTATCAAGAAGTTGGGAATGGCAGAAAATGATAAATTAGAAATGACAAATCATGAAGTTGCCAAGGCAGTCATAAACTTCCTGCCTGAAAATCAGCATCTGCCAAGGGAAGCTATCAAAGGCTAAAATGGGATACTATTTTAGTTGCCATTAAAAGCCAAAGAGTTTTGGAAGGCTAATAACATTGAAAATTCTGAATTTTATATTTTGGCTGAAAATTAAATTTGTGCTTTTCAGGACAGTAATACTGAAACAGAATGTCACATTGGCGTGGGAGATCCTGACCTTTTATGAGAGACTCTGACGAAAGAAGGGATAGAGCATATTTCTAGTGGAAATTGTCAGGGAAGAAGTATACCTTGGCTGAAATGTCAGAATTGTGTATCCTACACCAATGGTAGTCATTTTGTACTGTGATATTGGCTTGAGTTGTATATGCAAAAATTCTTATTTTGAACACAGACATTTTTGTTGCTGACCTGCTGCATTCTTTTTCATATTGAAATTACCCAATTGTGTGCCCATACCAACATTCTGTGAAAGCTGTATTAGTAGAATCTGTCTGAGAACCATATGTTTCAAACTGTCTTCTTTTTTTCCCTTGGACTATAAATGGCTAGAGACTTTATAAAATACGTCTGACAATCAGGAAAAATAAATTCAGACTAACTCTCAAGGTGCCTACTGAAGTGTATTTATTCAAAACTATGTATTATTTGAACATGAATACTAATAGAGTTTGGAGGTTTTTTAATATGTAAATATTAAATGTATAAAAAGGAAAGACAAGCAGGCAGCAAAACAGGAAGCAGAAAGATCACTTTCTTTTTTTGAAAAATCAGAGAATTCACAAATGGAGGAGCTGTCAGTGACTTGCATGCATTCATTTTTGATGTCAACATTGGTAATTGTTTAAAATTATACATGATGAACTGTGAGCGTGTAAAAATTTTCAAAACTTTCAGCACCTAACAAATTTTGGGTTCTTGAAATAAAAGATTTTTTTTTGTCCTCAAGATATTTCCTTGAGTGCAAAAAGAACAGATGGATATTGACATGCAGTTAGAAATGCTTTGTATATGACAGTACAAAACTGTTCTTTGGAGTTCCAGTAATAAGTATCAACTTCTTAGGCAAAGAAGTTTTACTGTAAATTATAGACATGAACCAGCATATCAGCAAGATCTTTTTTTAAATGCTCAATACATTATTGATATGAATTATTAATAGTTTAGTTTCTGAAAATCTCAAGAATGTACTGAACCCAGAAACTATTGTAAAAAAAACCCTGAAACAAAACAAAAGAGAAAAAAAAACCCCAAAACACAACACCAAAATACAAACAAGCAAAACCCAAGAAACACTTTAGAAAAATGAAACATAATCAAATAGGATTAGTTAAAAAACTGTGATCAGTGTACTGATGTGTCATCACTATCCAGGATTTCTCTTCATGAGATCCTTCTGTGACTCTGCTGCCCTTAGATTACTACTTTGCGTTGTTGTATTTTTGCAAAGAAAATTAATACTTTGCTCTTGAGATTATTTTTGTTTAAGGGAACTGTATGTCATTCCAATCTGCAGTATTTCTTACAGCATCATGTAAACTGCACCTGCAGCTGTGGTATTGTGCTCAAAACTACTGAGTATGTGACAATTTAAGGATTGTTGCTGGGCTGTGCAGCATTCGAATCGTATATCCCAAATGCTGGCCAGACATGTTACAAACAATGTCTAGTAAACCCATGAAAGCTGCTGAGCATCTGAAATGCTTTTTGGCTTCATAATACGCCTAAAGGTCGTCTGTTCAGTCAGCAGCAGTCTCTGAGCTCTCTGCTTCCAAAAGCAATTTGAAGCCAAAGGAATTCTGCTCTTGCAGTCATGTCTCTTGTACCTGAGGGAGGCTAAAGCTGACTGCCTCTGTAAATCACATTGGTTCTCCTGCACTTGGTGTTTGCTCCTGTTCTCTTTTTCCTTGACAAATGCTGTTTTGATAAATTCAGTTTGGCAGGCTTGCTTGAGGAAGAGTCTTTGTATTTATCACTCCTTTATATACATGATTTATTTTTCCAAGATCAGCTGCTGACATCATTCCCAGTCTCCTCTCTAACTCTATAAAATTAGTCCTTGTAATATACATCCATTTAAACTGATTTTTAGAGTTAATGGTCGATTCCAGTCATAACCAGCTATCTGAAAGTAAACTGGTTTTTCAAAAGTTGTTGAAACTAGACGAGGTTAGTAGCGCTGCAGTGTGTGTGTTTTGGAGCACATCCAGGTTGCCTGTGTCTAATTTTGGTACTCCGGTACTAGAAAGACATTGACAATCTGGACGGAGCCCAGAAGGCTTTCCAGGTGATTGCCTGGAGTGTGAGGAGGAGACCGGGAGAACTGTGCACCTTCATTATGCAGAGGAGGCTAAGGGAGGTCAGAGGATGCACAGTGAGCGTTTACTGCTACCTAATGGGAGATTTTGAAGGAAGTGGAACTGGACTCTTCCCAGACGTGCATAACAAAAAGATCAGGGACAACAGACAGATTGCAAGGAGACCCGTTCTAATCAAGTGTAAGAAATTTCACAACAAAGGTGATGAGACAATGGAGCAGGGGCCCAGAAAACGGGACATACTTACAGATTTTTAAAATCTCACTTATTAGAGTAAAAAAAAAAATCTAAGGATTACTGTAATCAACCACAAACAAGTAGTAATTTTACATTAAAATTTAGTTTCCTTTCAATTTCTTTCAACTGATAATTTTAATTGGTCTGTGAGGATCTTTAACTAAGGTATGTTTACAACTTCTAGTTCCAGTACCTATTGCATATTTAGTGACTAAAAATGCTTATGGGTTCAGTGATTCATAGACCCTTTTAATTTTTTTTCATGAACTAGTAGCCTTAGAGATGCTTTTTAATTCTATTGTAGAATCCATTTTCCTCACCTTTTGTTTTGACAAAAAAGTTAGCAAGATTTTTTTATTAAAATGGTTCAGTAGCTCTGAAAGGGATTATTTTCTATGGTTGTTTATTTTAAGTTAGAGTTATTAAGATAGTCTTGTAAAAAAAGTACAATAGGAATCCAGTTGGACACTTTCTTATAAGGAAAAAATTAAATCATACTCAAAGGAAGAGAGTATGTCTTAAAATGTTTTTATCTACTGATAAGGTCATGTGTTAAAAATTTGTAGATCTATTCCAAGTATGCAGGAGTTCTCATGTTGAGTAAATAAAGTGGTGAAGAATTAAATTTCAGTATTGAGTGAATGTGATTATATTGAGGAATAGCAGTACAAAAACACAGTTGAAGGAGATATTATTTTAATCATCTTAAAATGTGAGTCTTCAATTTTATTCCCAGACAATATTTTCCCTTTTAATCCTCAACATATACATGGTCTTTTAGTCCACAGGACCGAAAGATAATTTATATCCTTCTTATTAACGCTTCATTATACTTAGAGGTTCCATTACATTTCTGTGCCAGACCACAGGAGACAAATAAATAAAATTGAAAAAAAGAGACATCAAGTCTCATCTCCTGTTGATGTGTACGGTGTCTTGTCATTAAGCTAAATGAAACAGTATTAATGTCAGAAATAGTTGCTGTTTTTTTTCACTTCATTCATCAGGTGGAAGGAAATATCAGAGTCAGATTTGTGTCCATGAGAGAATATAGATCCTTTCTGGCATTTCTGGACCACACTATGTCTTGATGGTCTCTTGGGTTCTGCAGAGTGGTCTTAAATGAAACTAGATTTTTGGGATTTTTTTTGTAATGAAGATGAATCCACAAGTCTTTGAAAAAAAACAAAACAAAACAATAAAAATTTGACAAATTTAGAAATAGGGTTAGGTGCAGGAAATGTTTAGTCCAAGATCAAAAACTTCCTAGGCAATGTAACTGTGCAAAAACAAAAAGTGCCTTCCAACCTATCAGAATGGATGGATTGTCTTGTCACTTTTGTTTGATTAAAGAATGATTAGGTTTTTGACTGCCTTTGCATACTGAGTTCTTCAACGTTTCAAAGATGCCTTTCAGATTAACTTCAAACACCTTTTGAATCTAGAGGCTGTAGTGAAAGCAGTGAAAGGAGTAGGCTTTTGTTATGGTGATCTGTCAAGGAATGCATCATCATCCAAATTAGTAACCCACCCAAATTTTATCCAAATTTGATGCTGTCCAGGTTGATATGTAAGTGCTGTGCTAGTTAAGGCTTTGTCCCAATGGCAGCCAACAGTGAATGTCTAGAAAAGTGACATTTGTGTAAAGTTAGGTGAGTGTCATCCATTTTTGTTATGAAATTAAAGATCCTTCAGATATTTCCTCTTTGTACAAAATGCTTTCAGTGTTTTCCTCTCAGTTGTTCAGAGAGGAAGCTATTCCCATAATACCATAATTGTCTGATTTGTTTCTGTAGTAAGAAGTCAGTCATCCATGCCATAACCTCTCCAGCCTCTCTGCTGGTCACTCTGTCTCTTTTCACAATCATATAAATGAAATCTGCCCCTGCCAGCTTGACTGACCTCTCCTGTGAGTATCAGAGTTGGTTAGGATCATGTGTGCAGTGGCACTGGACCTAGGTCACTTCTACCCTTCTGCAATGTCTGAGAAGGAAGCATGCACATCCTTAAATCAAAATTTATATGGGAGCCCCAAATCTTACCAGCTCTGCTTCTCAAAGAGTTACTGTTAATAATAATACTAAAACTTGATTTAGAAAAGTAAAACATTTAACAGAATTATTTTTAACAATCTTTTCTTACAGCTGAAACACTTAGAATTTCAACATTTGACAAGTTCCTGTTAAACAAGGCAGCATCTCCTGCCATGTTGATGTGAATTCTTCACAAATCATTTACAGTTCAGCAAAACAAAACAAAAACCCAGAGCAGGACCCACAGTCTCATACTGGGAGCCCAGCACTGGGCCTTGGGGTCTATATGTAGCTCATCAGTGCTGAGTAGAGGGGAACAATCAACTCCCAGGAGGCTACTGACTTTCTTTGCTGTAAGGGCACACTGCTTAATTGTGGTTAGCATGTGGTGTCCATCAAGACCTCCAAGACCTGCTCTGCAAAGTTTCTTTCCTGTCACTTAGCCAGAAGTCGTGTGCTTTCAGCCACTTTCCACTTGGGACTCCCACTTAGATAATTTTAGACTTTGTCTTCTCTTTCTTTGGTACCTCCAGAGGCTGAGTCCTGCAAAGCCACAAGGACTTGGAGGAGATACAGTCAGCCTCTTTTTTCTCACCTCTGACACTCTCCAGGCTGCTGAGTTCTTCTGTGGTACAAGTGGTCCATCGGCACTTACATGCTGCAACTTCCCTGTTCTCCTCACCTCGTAGGAGGCTGGGACTGATGCTGGTGTTTCATATGAATTTGAAGAAATGTTAAGGATATCTTTAAGACCCTGTACAGGACACTTAAAGTGTTCTCACATGCTCTTACACTTGTTTTTTGACTGCATGTTGAACTTTTCATTTTTTCATAAACAATAATCGTGACTGCATCTTTGTAAAATTTTTTGATTTCAGGACTTTCTCCATTTTTCATTCTCTGAAATTTTTTAGATGCAGTGGTTCTTAATTTTCTGACTTGAACTGAAATTTCACAGATGTCACAAAAAACCCTACTAAATTTTATTCATTTTCTGTGCAACTAGAAACACTGGTGGTCACAATGTTGGCTACTGTGCAGTTCAAGAAGGTTTCTGAATTTAGACTCCTTTCTCAGAAGAGTAACAGGCAGCTGGATGAGAGGAAATGTTACTTATTCCACCATGGTACAAAAGTTCAGTGATGATGATCTGAGAGGAGATCTTCTATGGCTTGAAAATAAGTTTCCCCATTCATGTAGAATTAAACATCAGCAAATAGTAAATAAAATGAATATATATTAAAGCTTGTTTTCCTGTGGCATCTGACTGAAATTAGGTTCTACTCTTCTAAATCCATTTGCTAGGATAGCCTGCAGCTATGAGGAAAAATTAAAGTTCTTTAATGTCATTTGATGAGAAGTTCATGCCTTTAATTCCAGAAACTGGAATAGCTGACCTCTCTGTGGAGGTCAACAAATACATAATACCAAATAATAAATCATATCAAGGATGATAATTGGTATCAGCTCCTGTTTATAAAAATACGTGCTCACTAACATCATTAGAAATTTTAAAATTAGAAATGCCTTTTCAGTAAAGAGATTCATGAGGCATCTTACTTCCATGGATGAGAAATTAATTGGGTAATTTCACAATGGCATATAAAGATTGTTGATTCTAATATAAGCTAAGAAGTCTTGGCTTTTGTAACTCAGTTGTAGTGGTTAATATGCTCAAATTCCAACTAACCATTTTTGCACTCCTCTTAAGTCTGATAGCCCTTTCTGTGGATATCCACATTTGTGAATGCACAGTCAGCTACTGAGAAGATTCTGCACTCCTGAGAGACTCTTTAGCCTATTTTCCAGTCAGTGTTATTTAGGAAACCTGAGTTCACGTACATTCTTTTAAAAATACTGAAAAAAAATTTGAGAATTCTTGCCTTCTTATACAACGACATAAGGGAAACAGTGCTTCAGGCAAAGTAGAACAATAGGGAAAGACCATCTCTTTCTTGGGAGATTTGAGCCATGCAGACATCACATTTGTTATCTTACAATCAACATGATGTGAATAGAAGTCAGATGCTCATTAATTCCCTCAGTCCATCTAAGCAAAGCTTGTACTGTTTGAAGTTATCTGTTCCATTTGTTTGAATACTTTAGTGCTCTTCATATTATTGAAAATGTCACATTTTACAAACAACAGACCACAATGGCCAAAATTGTGGTATTAAATGTGGTATTAACTGTGATATTAGACCACCAAGTGGAATTAAATGCTGTTTTTCTTTCCATCAAACTATTGTAGTATTTTCTTTCAGACATCGTTAGGGTATCAGTAATACTCATTATATGTTTCCCAAATGTGAAGAAAAGTACGTGTTCAAGAAGCATCAAAAATACAGTATTTTAAAGTTTCTCCAGTATGAGAGTCAGAGGGACTTCATAGTTAAAATCTGAACTATTTTTATGTGATTGCCTGTAATCGTAATCATCTGTAGGGATAATTCCCATACGTTAGGGCCAAGGCACCCTGGTCTTCCTTTCTTGGAGACGTTTCCCAGAACACAGTATTGCTCAATTATGGCATTTAAATAGAGATGATTTTTTTTTTCCTTAAAACCTGGTTTTCAAAGCGTTTAAGAATTCAGAACAAGTTAGGCTAGAAAAGGCATAGTACATAATTGGAAAAAGAATCTTCAGACTTAGAGGATGTGAATTCAGGGTGACAGGAAATGGTAATCAAGATCACTAATTTTCTTTTTTTTCTCCTCGCCAAAGGTACATAAATAAAGTTTCAGGAGTAACACAGTGCTTCCTCTCTGCTGCGTAAAGTGGAAGTGGAAGAAGTAGAGAAATTGTGTTTACATAACTTGTTCTGTGGAAAAGGTAGCTTGAAACTCACCAGCTGTAAGATGAAGTCTAGGGAATTATTGTCTGCTCAGCAAATATGTAGAAGACGTGAGACAGAAAACTAAATACGCTTGATGCTTACAGTGTCTTTATCTCTTCATGTCATCAACTTATGACTTATCAAGTTTATGTTTGTTGTTTTTTTGTTATTGTTTTATGATTTCCATTTCCTTCTTTCCATTAAAAAATAAAGAAAATTAGTATGTTTTAGACTAGGAAGTCACTTATTCTGAAGGTAGCAAATTGAAAGTGTGTGAAAAACAAAAGGATATGTTCATTTCTGCATGGAAACCCAGAATAATTGTATTCCCTTAAGATGTGACTTAATTTACAAGAATGAATGTTTCAATAAATAGAGCAAATTTACTATAAGTAGTGCTCTTCTTGGATGTGAATGTCTTCTCTTTTTTTTCTTGGCTTTTTTTTTATTTTTTAAATAACATGTTTTTCTGAATTTTCTGATATTGCGGGTGAATGGAACTGGCACATACCTTCATCACAATGAGCTGATTGTATCAATTTTAACATCTGAGATGTATAGTCAAACATGTTCTTCTATTTATCCTGATGGACATCTGTCTCTAGGCTGCATGTACTCAAGGGGAGTTGTTGATAGGGGCTGCTGGGACACATCAGTTAAATCAGTAAATGTCCAAACATCGTCTTACCACCTGACAGTGCAATTATCTGCAGCTCTATTCACTGTTATATTTTCATTAGTCCTTCCTGTTTCATGTTTTTAACATTTATTCACATAGGAGAACAGGACAACTCTCCTACTCTTGGAACAAACTTTGGCTATTATGTCCTCAATGACCCCAAATATGCAGCTTTTTTCAGTAACTCCTAGTTCTGCCTTTTTGGGTGAAGGAGTTGGGGCATGGTACATTGCTGGGAACCTAACATTTACCTTAAATCTTAGGAGTTTATGTATTTCCCCAACCCTCCTTCCCTCCAAGAAAAAAGAGGAACTTACTGGAGAAGAGCATATAATCTGTTGAAAACATTCAAGGTATAGTACAACTTTCTTAAAGGTTTTTCTGAAATGAAGGGGTATAGGAAATATAAAAGAATGATTGATTTTAGCTGAGACGAGAATTTTAGTGATGCTGTGTCTTGGAATTACATCTTGATAGTTTCATTTAATTCTTATGTTCTGCATTATGAGAGCAAGTGACTAATCTTTTCCTTAGAAGATTAGTCACTCATACTAAGGAGCTGGTGAATAGCAGTTTGTGATTTGATTAAATCTTCCTTCAGCTGTTACTTTTCCCAGCTGAAGAAACATAGTCTATTTAGAGTATTTTACTTTTCTTTTCTGTACAAAAGCCATTTCATTGCCCTTTCAGTTGCCCTTCTAGCTACCTTTTCTAGTTCTACTGTGTCATCTTTGGCATGAGAGACCAGAATTGAGGGCATTCGTCCACATACAGCACATTTTGGATATATTCGCTGGCCTCATGCGTCAGTAACCAAGCTCCTGTTGCAGCTAAACTTTCATATCTCATTAGCTCACTTGGTTTGTAGATTTGATTGCCCTGTGCTGGGACCCTTCCTAACTGAATTTCTAAAACCTTCTCTTCAGTGACAGAGCAGGGAGAAGATAGGAAAGGGGAAAAAGAAAAGGGGCAAATGTGCATTTCAGCTTGGTGCAGTCCTACTGAAGTAAGGAGTTTCATACTCTTTCTACCATGTAAAGTTAGAGTTTATTTGGAAAATAGCAATTGTGATTGTGAGCCTATTCATCTCAAAATAAAAAGGGGTTGGGGGTGTTCCTCTAATTCTGATTTTACTGAAAATAGAAGCAGTGTGGTGCTTTTTATCACGTAACAACTGTTGAAGTTTTAGTTATCTTTTTCTTTATCAGTTCCACAAAGATCCCAGGCATTGTTGAATGTTTCCGGGGGTAAAACGAAAAAAAAAGGAGTTAGGAGGAACGATGCCCCCCTCAGCAAGTTTCTGCCAGGAAGACCTGCCACACCATGCTAAGCAGTTTTGTGTGGATGTCTGTCTTAGTGTAAATCTTATCTATTTTCTAAGAAATTGATGTTGCAGGCTGTCATTTTAGATGGAAAGTAGCAATAAGGAACACCAAGAGTAAGTAAAATATTAGTATGCTTGTCTTTCTCATGGTGTACATTAGTCTATCATTGATTTTGAGCAGCAAAGGAATTTTGTTCTGGGTTTGTAGGATAGATGTTTAAAGGAAAATTTATGTACTGATATTCTTATTATTTCTAGTGGTGAACTCATTGGATTTTCTTCTCATAAACTTTTATGAGTAAATAGGTCATTTATAATCACAAGTATTAATGAATTAAGAAGTGCCTCTTTGTGAATTCAGTGGACGGATCTAAGCATGGAATTGCAGTAATTTATGCTGTTACCATAAAAGTAGTCATACAGTAGTCAACACTGAGCTCTGACCTCAGCCTATGGAAATGAGGCTTTGTGATGTTCCTGCATAAAATTTTACTGCAGAAGATCTTTGCAATGCGTTGTCAAGCTTATGTTTTAAGTATCCCAAACTGCTGGGCTTTTATAAGCATTTCCCATGACTGACATCACTGCATATACTTTTATTATTTTGTGTGTGATCAGATGCACATAGAGAAGAGGAAAGAAACCTTTTTAATTTTGTTAGTTCGTTAGTTCTTCTCCAGAGCAGGGGACTTTCATTCCAATTTTTCTGTTTCCTGGGCTAGGACTGTCCACATTACTCTCACCGATTCACTGTACCTGATTCCTTCCACCTTGCTCTCTCCCTTCCTGTTTAAAATTTCAAGGCACAATGAGATTTTTTTTCTTTACTCTGGTGACTAATTAGGTTTATGAGGGTGTCTGACTCAGTGTGTGCTTGGGGAACCTTTGCAAGTGGTACAGGTAGTGCATGAGAAAGCCTGGAAGTGCTCCCTGAAGCAGCTGCTGCTCCAACCGCTTCAGTGTTCCCTTTACCAGCTTGTTCTCACCAAATCTGCAGATTCTTTCCTTGGGCTTATACAGCTGCCTGGGGCCTTACAGATGAGATCTGGGAATCAGATCTTGGGCCTTATATATGGAGTTTCTTAGATCTATTTAGTGCTTTAATAATATAAAGACTTCTCAGAAGCTTTTAATTTCTAAAAACAGTTTAGGTGATCTCAAATGATTCAATATGCTGCCACATTGAGAACATTATATATTACGTACTCTGAAAAGAGTGTACATCTTTAAAAATGGGGTTTATTTTGTTTTTCATTAGTGAAAACCTTATTTCTGGGAGACCATATGTTCCCCACCCCTACCACCAGCTAAATTTTTCCTTATGTTTCATTCTTTCTTAATTGTCATAGTTAGGCATTTTATGCTTCTATAGACTATTATTTTGCATGTAGTTGCATGAAATTAGCTGAATATTTGATGTGTTTATATATGAGTCTCTTTGTGTGAGTGATCATAATATGCTACGTATAATATGCATATAAACTGATAAATAGTCCTGTTATACAGTACAGATTAATTGTCTTCAGATGAAGCAGTATATTCAGTGAGGATGAAATACTGTAAATGGCTTATTCCCACTTTTGCCAAATTTAAAAGCAATTAAAATTCCCAGCATTTGACTGTATCTCTGGATGCAGACAGCCAGTCAACACTTCCTGAAACATTGGGTCTTTATTATGAAAAGGGCTTCGAGCCTTGTGCCAGCACCCTAATTCTTCTGTGACGTGCCTGGATAATTATTTCCTTTTCAGTCACCTCACAAATATTATTTGACCAATGAAATATATTAAAAAGTTAACTCGTACTTGGCTATATCTTCTTCTCAAAGGCAATAGTAATGACTGTTCTGAATACCCTTCAGTCTTTTTACATAAATCTTCTCTGGCATGTAAGAAGTGTTGCAGGGAAATAAACCCACATCACATTTTCTAATATAATACTTGGCCAACATTTCTAGGAGTAGAAGTACGAAATTGTGTTGATCATTTTTCTCTCATGGTCTCAGAAAAACACCTAGTCAAACACTTACTTTGACAAATGTATTTTCGCTGGTGTGTGAACTTGCATAATTCTGTGACTTCTGCTTGGGCAGTTACTCATTTCTTGAAGGTGAATAAAAATAGTCCAAGTAATGTGTTACACAAAACGTTTTACATAGCCCAGCCAACTTCTAGAGTCCTCTTTTTTAGCTACAGAAAATCTCACTAAAGCAAGCACTAGTTTGCTTTCTGTAACATAGTATCACACCCAACACACCATACCTCAATTAAATCTGTCATAAAATTAAAAAACAATGTTACACAACATCTGGAAGACCTACAAGTAATTGCAAGGAATAATATATATTATGGGGGTATGGGAGGTAAGGAGTTGTTTCTGGAGTTCATTTAGTCAGTAAAAAAAAAGGGCATCTAATCAGAAAGAGAATTTACTGGAAATGTGTCTGACTGAGAGAAGTCAGAAGCAGTGTTGAATTCGAATCCAGTAAACCAAGATAATGCAAATACATCTACTCTGGTCTTCAGAAAAGTAAGTAAAATTACTTTGTATGTTAAACATAATAAATTGTGTGTATTTTCCAAATCTATATAACTATATTTTGATACAAGGTCATTTTTAGAGCATTCAAAAAATCAAATTAGAAGAATATGTATTTTTCAGTACTGACTATATTTTTAGAGTTTTTCTTACACTTAAATAGAAAGTTCTTTCATTCAGTACAGCCAAATTCTTTTCTACAGGTTAAGATTCAGAAGTTAGTAAAACCATGCTCACAGAATCCTCCCTCAGAACAAATCCTGGGCACGTGCTGTGGTATTGCAGGGGAAGAAGTAGCTTTTTATTAACTGTTCTGTCCTCAAAATTAATAGACCAGGGGTACAAGAGAAACTTCTTTAGGGTACCCGTTGATAACAGATGTCACATCCATCTCCCAGGTATCTCAGGAGAACTAACAGAAGATGCAGGATTGTGTCCAGAGCTGGGCATTCCAGGGCTGGGGGGAAAAGTGTGCCAGCATTGCTGATCCAGCATGAACCCTGGTGACTGGAGATTTTGCCTATTTATTTTTCAGTTCATGTAAATGACTTTCTGGTGTCTGAAGTAGCTCCAAAGCTACAGTGAAGTCTTCTGCCTTCTTGATTGGCAAAGACTTTTCCAAGTTGGTCTTCTCCATTATCATAGGCCATGGAGAAGGCTTTTCCACAAGCATGTCTGTGCACCTAGTCCAGCAAAGACCAGAAGGTGACAAGAACTTCCTTTCATTGACTTGGTGCTGCTTGATCCATGGCTTTGCTTTCAGAAGATTTAAACTTGTCCTCAAGGTCTACTGAACGCAGTTAGGCCAGCGAAACTTTACAGCTGGTCTGAAACACGATGCCTGACAATACAATGTGGGCTGCAGGGTGGGCAGTGCAGGGGGAGTGTTTGGGCACGGCTGTTGCAAAGGTCATTGTGCTACCTGGCAGCTGGAATTAGTGCTGGTACAGAAGTGGTGAATAAGGTAAGCTGGAGACTTCATTCTGCAAGGGCTTCACAATATGTTTCACAACCACTTTACAATCAGATGATGAACAGGTTTTTTTTATTTCTAACAGTAATGGATTCCTAACATCCTCAGGAGAGTTTTTGTTAAGTTAGAAGATTAACATGTCTTATAGAAGTTTTGCTCTTCCAAGTCTTCCTTCTATCATCTTGTTAGTATTGTACTTTCAAAAGTGAGAGAAAGAGTACATGGATATATTGTTAACTGGCTGATTTGTGCAGTAATGCTACCTTCATAGGGCTGTAATCACTGTAGGGTAGTGTTCTCACTTTGATCTTCCCACTTCAGTGTTTCTAGGTATCAGACATCCAAGAGAAGCAGGTATGTTACACTGTCCCATGCAAAGATGCATTCTTGAATATTCTCTTATTGTCTATTAGAAAGCAAGGATATTATCTATCATTCAGTGAGTAGTGATGCACTGCTTCGGAGATTAAGACTTGTGTAGCTTTGAAGCATGGAACGTTATTAAGACAGTTTCTTCTTAGAGTTGGGTGCTACTAATGATTGCTAAAGTTTGAGGAATCTGAATGGTTCTTACATTTTGCTTGCTACGTGGGTGTTGCACGTGTTGTACATGGTACTGTTGTGAATGAAAACTTTAGCAGCTAGTTTAATATTGTCAGTGCAGTTACTGCAGTACTTCACAGGGATGCAATCTGAATATTGATGGCAACAACAGCAGTTAGCAAATTTCCATATTCAGATTTTATGAACATGAATGTAGTAGATTTTGCTAGTGACCAGAATGGGAGCTCTATGGAAAAAGCGGTAATTTTCTTTTATTAGTGCATATTAATGACATGATTTTTATTCAGTAAAGCTATAGCCACTTTAAAAGTTGGCCAGTGTAAATGTCAGTTATGCTTTGAACTAACACGATTTGGCTTTTGCTATGGCTCAAATGTTAAATACTTTTTGCTGAACCCATGACTGCAGGAAAGTTATTTGGCGAAAGATAACAGTGGAAGATTTGAAAAGCAAATAGGTGTCTGAAATGTCAGATACTGAAACTGTGAAAACTGTGTTTGGTTTTGATCACATGTTTAATCAAAACAAGGAGAAGGATTAAAAATAATGTGATAAAAGTGGACAACGTAATGAGTAGTTGCAATATTTGCAAATGGTAGATTTAAAAATATTTGAGAAGGCAATGTGAGTCAACAGAAAATAGAACTTAATTTGATTTTCATTTAATGTTGCTTCTTTGATCAAAACTTTTCATAGCTCATGGATTAAAGCCAGCTATGTCTTCATTTTCTGTGATGAAAAGAAATGATTTCTCCCCTGATGTCTCAGATCACAAGAATTAATTTTCACCTCTTTTTTTTTTTTGGTAGAGTGCACAAAATGAAAAGTTGGAGTGTGTGGTTTTAATAAAGAATTTGCATGAGCCAATCTGATTTTTTTTTTCTTTCGAAGTTTTCATTTCATTGAGAGAATGAAGAAGGAGTTGAACTGGTCAGAAGGTTGGAAAGAAATAAAACCTAAAATCCTTTTTATTTTTCTCTTTTTTCTTACTTAGTAAATATCTTGTGTGTTTGAAAGCCAGAGTACCAGAGTGCCCAGCCATCAGCTGGGCTTACAAAAATTCAGTAAGCAAACGATAATCAGAAAGTGAGATGCATTTCAGTGTCTGGATGAGCTTGGGGGTTTTTCAATTAAAATCTAATGTATAGTTTTCAGTAAAATCTCCTGGTTTATTATGAATACAACAAATAATTACAGACTTTTACACATGTATTCTTGAGAAGATTAATTTCCACAGCCTGGAATTATTTATTTGTCTGTTCATGAATTCTCTTATTTAAACTCTGGCCTTACAGGGAAGGATTAAAGATAACTCTATAGCTGTTAATAGCAGTGGAAAGAACTGTATTAGTGAATTTGTTCCCAACTAGGATTCACTCTTTACTATAAACAGTGAAGAAACATACAGATTGTTATGCTCTGCAGTACTCTCTTTCACTCCATCCGTAAAAACTGTCAGCATGCATGAACATGTTCTGTGTCTCCACAACATCTTGGCCCATGGATTCCCCTTTTTATTGCCTCCTTTATATAATCATCATGATGCATTCTTTATTGTCTTTCTCTTTTTTTGGGTAACAGTGCCAGCCTTTCAAATTGTACTTACTGATAGTAAGGAATCTAGTTTCATCTGCAGAATCAGAGTCTGATGTCAGTGAATAGAAATAGGTTGATTCAATTAAGAAGAGAACTAAAACTTCATTTCATTATCTGTAATGTGGGTGTACTTTTTTAAACAAATCATACTACAGTTGTAATGCTTTAAAGATTTAATCTTTCAGATGTCAGGACTCTGTTCTGCCTATTAACTCCATTTATTCTAATTGGAAGCCTATAAACTGCAACTAGATAGTCTGAACATAAGGGTGTTTTGTCCTTGCTAAGCTTCTGAAAGACCTGAATATTATCTGCCTCAGTAAAGAAGTAAAATCTTTACTACATACCACAATCACTTTTATTATTTAATAGTTATTAGAAAAACAAAACAAAACAAAACAAAGAAAAACCCCAAATACCTAAATCCTCTGTCTTACACTCTCTCCTTATTTAATGCTACCATGACTACCTATGTGTGGTACATTACGTTATTCTGGTTCTGAGATTTATGTTTTTGTATGTCAGAGGTGCTGGAAATTTTGAATTCTTTATGTACCTGTCCATAAGGCAGCCCACACCATGCAATCTCATGAATAAATTGAGCAATTTTAATGTTTCATTTGTTTCATTACCTTTCTGCTGTGACTGTATATATGGATTCAACATAACGGGGGGGGGTTATATATTTGATGTAATTTCTGCTGTGAAATGAATGCATGTTTTTGTAGCATATAATTGTTTCTGCTAGACACTGAGACACCATAATGGGGTTTATTTTTGTTTATTAAAAAAAATGCTCAATACAAATTCTGATAGTCCTCTGTGAGAAAAGGTAGTATTTTCTATAATGCATTAAACCTAGCTAATTAAATTAGAACTGCATCATCTGTGTGCTCTGTAACCAGTGAACATAGGGGTCTCACCACATTTTGAAACTCAGAACTAGCAGCTGAATGACGACGTCTGAGAAGAGCTGTGCCTGCTTAGCTGTGCCTGCTTAGATGGATGAGATTGTGTTGGTTAACATGTAAGGAAAAGCTTAGTTGATGGAGAATTTGTGGACAATTTTGTATTAATAGATATTTTCATTTTCATTACTCTTAGTTTCTTAACGGTTATGGATACCAGACAATATCATATCACAGTATTCTGAGATCTAGAAACAAGCAGGACTAGAGAATTCCTAGTGTGTAATTTAGGTGACCCTGCAAATGGACAGTGAGGTGGGTATAGAGAAATAATAGCTTCAGGAAGTCTAACTGATTTTGACACAAGTTGTTTATCCTCTTATTAACTTGCTATATTATTGGCTTATACAGCATGGAAACTGGAAGCACCAAACCAGATGCTAACAAAACAGAAGCAGCCTGGGACATCAATAGAAAATATGAAAAGTGTGGTGTTGGAGACTTCTGTAGTCTGATACTTGCTGTCTTCTTCCCTCAAAGTATGGTGATTTTGATATGGGCAATCCTGTGAAAGGTGAAGCCTAAAGTTTTCTCAAAATTGATCAGAAAGAAAATTGGTCTTCAAGTACCAAAGATAACATGGCTGAACTGGTAAGACAGGTTATTCTGCTGCTTTGCTGTTACTTCACGTAACTTCTTCTCACCCTTATATATATCCATCTTCTGTAACAGGCTTTATAAGCTCCTGTGTGAACTACAAGTCTTATGGAGGGGAGTATTTAATCTTTCAATTAATGTGTACATTTACTTTGGATTTCTTTAAAAAAAAGTGATACTGCTTTCTTCTTGAAGTCTGGGCTCTGAGATGAGTGGTTTAAATCTCTCCTTAGGCAGATATGAGTAATGTTTGAATGCGAGTGAGATCTAAGACCCAAGTAGTGCTGAGTGTACTGATCAGTGTCTATGAGAATATCACTTAGTGGTCATGAATGGTTTGATGTGTTCAGAATTGCCATGGAAACTTTCAGTCTCCTAATATACCATATACTTACACCTGGCTCTTGAAAACTGTAATTTCTGCAATAACTTACAGTAGATGTTATCTGAAAAACTACTCTCCAACGTTTAGTTAGTTATAGTGAATTTTGAGTGTTTTGTTTTGTTATTGGTTATTGTCTTTTTTTTTTTTTTTTTAATAAATGCTCCAGTGTATATGTGGCAAGGAATGTTAATGAAAAGAATATCTGAATTTTGGAACATCTACACTGTAGGTGTTTTATTTATCCTATTATAGAGACAACCTATTAGCCGAGAAGATTGGCAAAAAACATTCTGCTCTGGAAAATAATAGTAAAAAGCAGCTACATAGTTTGCAGGGAGGGTTGCACATGAGAAATGTAACCCTTGTTCCAGACCATACAATGCAAATGGGTGAGAAATAAATAGTAAAGACGAAAACCGTGCCACATAAAGATGGAGCTCCTTTCTCGACTTAACACAGTAGTTACATCAATAGCAGACCTGGAAATTAGAAACCTCCGAGCAGGCTGCTATTTCCTGTGATCTCCTTTAAGATAACCTGTGGAGTATGTGAATAGGTAACAACTCATTCAAAGCATTTTAGTGATTTTAGTTTTCTGTTAAAAAAAAAAAAAAAGAAAAAAGTTAGATGTTATTTCTACTGCTGCAATACCTGTGAATGGATAGGAGCATGTTCAATGACCAAATGTCTTTGGTTTTGCAGTATCATCGTGTTCTTTTTGCATTTCTTGATCTGGAGGAGGGGGAAATATCTCATCTTAAAAATACTTTAGGAGGTAAAATCAAGAGCAACAAAACTACCTGCTGTTAAGCATGGGGAGAGGAATCATCAGTGGACCCATTTTTTTTGGTAATGGTTTTAGCAGTGCAAGAAGTCCACTGTTGTAACTGTCAGGCTAAAAATGTAATTCAGTCCTTGCATTTTGCTAAACCAAAGAAAAGAATAAACAAAATGTAATTGTCACCAGGTTACCCAGATTTATTACAAATATTTGATAGGAGGTGTAAAATAGAATATAATAGTGTAAAAATACATGATAGCAACCCTTGCATAAAAACGTATATAAAAGAGACAGATAAGGAAAATCTAAACACTTAACAGTGTCTGTGATGTTTTTCAAAGCTGCTTTTGTTTTAACTGAACAGATGCTAGGAATAATACAAATAACTATGATCCTTGCGTATGCATTAAGGTTGAGGGTTTTTATGTCCTGACATTTTCCCTGGTATTTTTGGTTAAGAAGTAGTTGATATTTGTCACAATCACAGTCCACAGAAATAAATGGTGAAATCAGACAGATATTAAATAGCAATATTTAGTATGTAGTACTAGTGTTGTACCCATAAAGTATTAGCTAGTAGTAATTTAAATGTACAAAGTGATATCTCTAGAATATAAATCTTATTTATAGAGTCATAGAATTGTTTGGGTTTGAAGAGAATTTAAAGATCAACTAGTTCCAACTCCCTTGTCATGTCAGGGCCACCTCCCACTAGTCCAGGTTTCTCAAAGTCACGTCCAAACTGTCCTTGAACATGACCAGGAATGGGGCATCCACAACTTCTCAGGAGGGCAACCTGTTTCAGTATTTCACAACCTTCACAGTAAAGAATTTCTTCTTAAAATCTAGTCTAAACCTGCTCTCTTTCAATCTGTACCCACTCCCCCTTGTCCTATCACTACAGTTCTTGATGAAGAGTGCCTCTCCAGCTTCCCTGTAGTCCCCCTCAGATACTGGAAGGTTGTTTTGAGGTCTCCACACAACCTCCCTTCTCCAGGCTGTACAGCCCCAACTTTCTCAGCCTGTCTTCATAGAAGATGTGCTCCAGTCCTCTTATTGAGGTTCCCCAAGTTCCGTATCCCTGGGGGCACGAGAACTGCACACAGCATTCCGAGTGGGGTCTCACCAGAGCAGAGCAGAGGGGCAGAATCCCCTCCCTCGCCCTGCTGCCCATGCCACTTTAGGTGCAGTGCAGGACACAAGTGGCTGTCTGGGCTGTGAGCGCCCATTGCCGGCTCATTTGGAGTTTTCCATCAACCATCACCTCCAAGCCTTTCTGCGGGGCTGCTCTCAATCACTTCTCTCTCCAGCCTGTGGGTGTGTGTGGGATTGCCACGACCCAGGTGTAGGACCTTGCACTTCACTTTGTTGAGCTTCTTGATATTCACACAGCCCTACTTTTCAAGGCTGTCCAAGGTCCCTCTGGATGGCATTCCTTCCCTCCAGTGTGTCACTTGCCCACACAGTCTGGTGTCGTCAGGGAACTTGCTGAGGTGCTCTCGATGCCACTGTCCCTGTCACTGACAAAGGTGTTGAACAGTATCAGCCCCAGTACTGACCCTGAGGGACACCATTGGTCGCTGCCCTGCATGTAGACAAGGAACTGTTGACCATAACTCTTTCTGTGCAGCCATCCAGTCAGTTTATCTACTGAGTGGTCCATCTGTCACATCCATATCTCTCCATTTAGAGACAGGCATATCATGTGGAACAGTGTCCAAAGCTTTGCCTAAATCCAGGTGGACAATGTAAATTGCTCTGCCCTTACCTGCCAGTGCTGTAGCCCCATCACAGAAGGTCACCAGGCATAACCTCCCTTTCATAAAGCCATGCTGGCACTTACCAATCACCTCTTTGTTCTCCGTGTGCCATGGTATAGTTTCCAAAAGAATCTGCTTCGTGAATCCTGCCTGGCACAGAGGAGAGACTGACTGCTCTATAGATCCCTGAGTCTTCCACTTTCCCTGTTTGTAAAAATGGGGGTTATGTTTCCCTTTTTCCAGTCATCAGGAACTTCACCTGACTGCGATGATTTTTCAAGTATGATGGATAGGGGATTAGCAACTTCGTCTACGACTTCCCCCTGAACTCATGGGATTTAATTTAATGTAAAATTTTTCTTATCCCTGAATTATCATCTTCTTATCATGTTACATCTAGCCCAAAAGAAATGTCTTAACTCCTACCAGGAAGATGCAACCTACTTAGCTGTGTGTAAAGGGTTCTCTCTTTTAAAGCTGCCTAATGTCTCGGAACTTACAGAACTTAAATAAATAAGTTCAGTTCTTTTGACTGAACCTAGTAACATTTCTTACGCCTTTCAAAAACTACATGTAGGTCCATAGCATTTTTAATAATGTTCATTTGAAACTTTAAAATAATCTGCAATACTTACCTTTCTTTAGACATTTAATGATTGCTTTATTTTTCAAACACAGATTATATTTCTCACACAATTTGCAGCACTTTCTTGTGTTAGAAATGTATGCTTTTTACCTTGGTGTTCAGGCCCATTTTATGGGTCTGAACCCTAAGTGTCTACATCTGCAACTTACATTTGCTTTGCTAAAAGGATACATATTGGCTCTAGAATAATAGCTGTCAGTGCTAAAATACGAGTTATGGTTATAGATCTTACCTATGTAATTTTCTTTTCACTAATAGCCCAGAAAACAAAACAATTATTCAGTGCTATCTCATAACATTTTAAACAGCAATATCTGATGAGATTCATGGTAAATTTTCAATGCATACACCAAAGGTTTCTTGTGCTTAACATCTCTTCTCACCAAGCATGTTCTTTTGAATGGTAGAACTGCATTTTGTTTGAAACAAAGCAAGCCAAGATGACCTCCTTAGGATAGCAGTAGAAGCAGGCACTTGATCTGTCTATCTAGTGTTTGTCTGTGCATCCTTCTCTGTGCTGCACTGGAAAAATTCCACTCTTTAAGTCGTTACATCTAAGGACCACTTCAAAATAATAGGTACAAAACATTTCATTCCTGCTGCCACAAGTACTGCAAAAAGAGATTGGGAATTATAAGGACTAGATATGAGGACTCTTCAAAGTGAATTAGTAATGTGGGTGGCAATCAAAGAAATGCTTTAGTACTTGGGGTACTGTCTAACTGACCTGAGCAGCACTTCTGATATAGTGGGGGGCAGGGAGAGAAGAGAAAGGGCGGGTGCAAAGGAGGGAGGGAGAATGAGGGGGAAAGGGAGGGGGAGAGGGAGAGGAAGGAAAAAGTATTCATGTCCTGTGAACTCCAGAAGACACTGTGAAAGAAAGCAAATACAGAATGCTATTTTGTTCCTCTTCTCTTGAGGTTTGGATCAGATTTTCCTTATATTGTCAAAATCACTATAGAAATAATTATTAAAATATATAAGTTTAAAATATTTCAGATATTTTTTATTAATGCTAACTCTACTAAAAATGCTTTGTAGGAAAGCCAAAATGCAAAACAAAGCTTCAAAGGCTAAGCATCAACAATTCATTTAAAGGTGTGAATAATTTTGTCTTTAATTTTGTCTGTCTTTTGTTGGAAATTTGTGGTAGCTGTAGTGAATCTTGACTGCAGTTTATTACCTTGAATGACTGAGACAGGCAGTTTCTCCCCCATCCTGCTCACCACTATGTTTTGCAAATGTGTTTGGAACTGGTTTTCTGCTCTCTCCATTAATGTATTCTACTACTGTGGTTTACCGTGTAAGGCAACTATTGAGTTACTGAGGAAAACGGATCTCTTCAGGATTTCACCTTCCAACTTTAATTAATTAATAATTAATTAATTTAATTAATATTTCTATAAGTCATGCCTCTCTGCTGCATTAAAAATAGCAAAACTAACACCCAAAGGGAACCTATGCCACAGATGCAGAAGCACCTGAGCTGAATACACAGGAGAGGAACTGGACCACAACAAGTAGAAATACAGTATCGTGGTACTGAGTAAAACACTATGTACCATGTGAGATGACCAAATTCTCTTTTAGTTGATTAATCTCTCTTAATAGTTGATTAGTGCTGGAAGTGTAAGTACATTCCAGGTTTAACAGGCCCGGCTGCATTTCAGATTGTGCAAAAGCAAAGCAAACTTTCAGTTTCCTTGTGTTATTAGCTAGCTGATGTGCAACCAGAAATAGAATTGGAACAGCAGCTACTAGTGCCAAAACAATGAGCTAATGGTCTTCTAAGGACAAAAATGTAATAGTCATTGCTTGAGAAAACATCCACAGTATTGTAGTTTGGCACAGTGAAATAATTATCTTCTTCAAAAGTGCTGGAAATACCTGAGCTAAAAATTTCCTGATTTTTTTTTTCACCTTTGCTTCTCGTGCATCCTCAGTTGATGGTATTTGTTAATTTTTTTTTAGACTGGAAGGCAGATAGGTGGCTTTCTTTGAGCGCTAAAATAAGTGATTTTGATTAAATTCAGCTTCAACTGTAAAATAAGTGACCTATGTAAACATGTAGCATTAGATTACATTGTTTGCTTTGAATTTTGTTAAAGGGCTGTCTTGAAAATGATCATATTATGCTAATGTGAATACTGTAATTACTGTTAAATCGTTTACTTATATTATTTATTTAAAAAATCCTTAGCTACAGTTTGCTTTTATTCATTGTTTTAAATACATAAAAGGCTCCACTAATGAAGGGCTTAGATTTAGATATCTAAGAGACAGACAAAAGTTTTATATATAGAACCAAAAATTAGATAAAACTCTATTTTTGTTTATATTTCTCATGTGGCCATGTAGCATTTTATCGGAAGGAATCTGAAAAAATTATATTTGTAAATATTAAGATAAAATATTCTGTGACTTGTAATTAAATTCCTTAAATATATTGTGATGAAGAGTGAGAAGAGGTCATTTAACTTGGAGCAACAAATAATTAAAAGGCAACCATGTATTTATTTTAAACCTACATGGTTTGTTGTAATTATTTTCTCTTAACAGAGTTTGCTGATTCATTACTTTTATTTATTAGTGGTGTAAGCTCTCCATGGGCTATCTCCTGTGACATAGTCTGCCCAGTACATCCAGATGGACAAGGTCAAATTGAGTCCCGAGAAGCCTTCGATAGGGTCACTATTGGAAAATATTCTGTGCTCTCTCATTCTTGGAACAATGTCTGTAGTACACTTCCAGATGTTAGGTGCAGCTCACCGGGAGGGCAAGGGGGAGATGGGAGCTTGTGCATTTAAGACCTTCCAGCTGAAAAAGTTACAAACTTTTTAATAATAATCATCATTACCTATGACATGATTTTTATCCAGGCAGATAGTTCAACCTATTGCAGAAACAGAACCTCTTTCTTCCAAAGACAGGACATACCAACAGAAATACAGTTGCGGGTCTGTCTGAAAAATAAAGTCTATTGCGTTAGTAGGCTTTCCATTTTTTGAATGTAAAAAGCAGAGAATGCTGTCACTTCATCTAAAATTTGCTTTAAATATTGTATTTCTTCAATATTTAAATTAGAATGAAACTTAATGGATTGTGCATTTTAAGGTCATGTTTTGAAGCCAAAACAACTGGTTAGAAATGTCTACTGAGTTAAATCCTCTAGTTCTGTTCAGCTCTGTTGAAACTGTACTTTAATAAGTGTCCAGCAGGCTTGGAGTTAGTTCTTCCAGATTAACGTAAATTTGTTGGACATTTCATTTGGACTTAAATGTGGCTTTGGAGGTGTAACATAAAAGGTGCTGTAATACTAAAATATGCAGACCATCTAGACTCAGAGTAGTATTTTACTAATAAAGTCCTTTAAATCAAAAAACCCAACAGCCCAACATGTGCTCTCAAAAAAGATACATTGGCTGTTCTTGGAGAATGTGGTTTTGGTTTTAGTACATAAGTACATTTCTTTCTGCAGTCTCTTTTAGAATGCCAGAGGAAAAGGTGGGGTGCTGATCAATACTCTACATAGTGAGGTGGTTTATTTAAAATCAGAGAAATATACCCACTTGTTAAGACTGGAGTTAAAAAAAAAATTGCAATGCAATCGTTTATCAGCTTCTTAGCAAATTCTTCTGGGTATGCTAAATATTTCAAATTACTTTTCAGGGCTGTAATGTTAAAAGGGCTCTTTTTTTCTGTTTCCACAATGGCTGTTATTAACGTATCTGAAGAGTGTACCTAGGAAACTATTTCTATAAATATGTGATTTTTCTAATCCTACAAGGGAACTTCCAGTCTCCGTGGTAAGCATTAATTGTTTGGTGATGTATATACTTCTAGGAATTTCTACATTCTGTTTACCTCAATAGTTAAGAGCTTGAACAAATATTTAGCATTCATTTAAATGAATGTGATGTCTAATTAGGCAAATCACTGTATTTGTAGTCATCATGACTGAGTGTTTATATCAAAGATTGTTATGTAGGGACTAAAATCTCTAAGATTTTATAGTATTGCATTTTTGGCTGATTTACAACATGTTTATTCAGAAAACATCAGCAATAATGAAAATGCACAGATTAACCATTCCTTAGTTTTTGTCAACATGCAGCCATTTTCAATTTTATTACATGTTTTGAGATAGAAAAGTAGTAGTAAGCTGCAAGGAGTATTACTGAAACATGTAAACAAGAATTGGATATTAATTCTCCTGAGTTTTTTACAGGGAAGACTTTGTATTTTTATTTACATGTGTATTTAAGTATTGAATGCTGATTAGCGATTTGTCTTTTAAATTTCCTTCTTTCTGGCAATGAATTAAAAAAAATTGTATGCGGAATAACTTATCAAATTCATATTTGACATGCCCAGCTTCATCCTTTTTTTTTTTCTTGTCTAATAACATAAAGATATGTTTATCTTTATCTGCAGTCTTTTTTTTTTCCCAAAAATTTATAATTCCACAAATTTAGGAGAAAATGTACAAAATTCAAATAATGAAGAAATTGGGTATTCTTCTTATATAGTCACACAGGCTACATCTACAATGTCAAACCTAAATTTGAAGAGTAAGAAAAAGAAAGGACTAATTCACATCAGTCTAACAGTAAAGGAAAAATTGCTGATTGCCCATTAAGTTCCAGTTTTCTTTTTGAGTCGTGAAGGTAGGTTTTCTTTATATTTTATTATGCAGTTCTTGATCATTTCTTTAGTACTTAAAAGTGCTTTTTTTTTTCCTGGTTGTGAGTCTTTTTTCAGTGTTCAGAACAAGCTGTACCAGGTTTACTTGCTGGTCTCAGAAACTGTTTTTGAACAGATGCCGGAGTAACACTGGTTTAACTAGGTTAGCTACGTTAAAGCTAGGTTAACACTGCTGCCTATAGGGACATGCATTGTACTTTCCATTTCAAGTCCATGGACTGACTTGCTATGCTTACACAGTGTTGAGCCTGAGTTGCAGTTTGTCTTTCAGCCTGGGTAATAAGTTACGTGTGAAATCATTGCATTACTTGCCAGAGTTAAGACAAGTGTCATCATTCTGTGTCTCTAGATGTGGCAAAACAGATTTAATCTCCTTTCTTTATTTTGAATTCATTTATATTTCTGTATTGCCAAATATGAGATGATGTATTTCACATCACTCATTTTCCAGTATTTCACTGGAAGTGGGAAATTTTGTTGCAATTAATAGGGAATGCTGACTTGTTTCAATTAATATTTTAGCACAGCTATTTTTTCTGTTACAAATACTACTTGAACTTGCTTTTCTCAGAAGGGTTTCTTTTTTGCTTGTTTGTTTGTTACTTTATTTTCTCAGGGTTTCTGTTCGTTTATCATAATTTGATCAGGATTCTTTTGCATGTGACAAGAGCTGTAATTGTACTATTCATCATGCTATGAATATGTGCTACATACTTGCATTTGTGTCTCTCTCTGATCTTCCAAACAGCATCCCTATCAGACTTCATCCAAAAGGGTTCACAGGGGAATTACCACAACTATGTTAAATTCTTAAAGGGGCACATGGCAAGCAGCTTGGTGTAATTTCTATTTTTCTTTTTATTCCTTCATGGAAAACAAGTCCTTTTTTTGTTTGTTTGTTTAAGATTTTGTGTGTGGGCTTCCCAGTTTGCTTCCCCTGAACTTCTAATTCAGAATGATGATACTGAGCTTTCATGGCCTTGTTAGAGTCTCAAGAGCCCAGCATAGCCTTAAATTTTCATTTATATGTTTATGTCCAGTCTAACTTGGTGTTCAGTCTACTTCAAAAGGCCAGAGAACAGTTGACTGAAGCCTGTCATTGAAAATTAGGCATTTGTATTGTTTCATTAATGTACAGAGGCTAAGACTGAAAGTACTACATCCAGCTCTGGGGTCCCCAGCACAGGAAGGACATCAGCCTGCTGAAGTGAGTCCAGAGTAGGGCCACTGAGATGATCAGAGAGATGGAGCAACTCTCATATGAGGAAAGGCTGAGAGAGTTGTGATTGTTCATCCTGGAGAAGAGAAGGCTTTGGGGCTCGTTGCAGCCTTCCATTACCTGAAGGGAGCGATAAGAGAGCTGGGGAGAGACTTTTTGCAAAGGCACGTAGAAACAGGACGAGGGGAATGGCTTCAAACTGAAAGAGGGTAGGTTTAGATTAGATGTCAGGAAGAAATTCTTTACTGTGAGGCTGGTGAGGCACTGGAACAGGTTTCCCAGGGAAGCTGGGTATGCCTAGTGCCTGGAAGTGTTCAAGGCCAGGTTGGATGGGGCTTTCAACAGCCTGGTCTAGCGGCAGGTGTCCCTGCTCATGGCAGGGGGGTTGGAATTAGATAATCTTTGAGATCCTGTCCAGCCTAGGCCATTCATTGGTTCTATGTTAGTGTACTCTAAAGGGTAATACTAGTTTGCTGAAGTTCCTAATGTATTCTTTAGCCAAAAGTTTGTGGTAGCAAGAACAATTTCATGTGTGTAACTTTGCTTAGGATGGACTTGATCTCTTAGATGTCCTAACACTGACAGGCTTCACACCAGCCTTACGCTTTGCTGGTGCTGCAGGGTGAGTGACTGAGCTGTTGAGATGTCACTGTAAAAGAAAGCTGAACTTTTAATCTGCATGGAAGTTTAGTATTTACTGAAATATTGAATCAATCCCTAGTGCTTTGTTAGTGATTTAGCACAAGCAGACGTTATTATTTATTAATAAATCTTTACATATGAAGATGCTGATTGATACGTTGTAAGAATAAACCAAAAAACCAATCCACAATGCAATTGCAAGACTGAGAGGGCTTCCATAGCTGCAGTATTGTAAAACAGCTACAGCTTGAGTTATGCAAGTTCATGAAGCACTTTGTCTATAAAAGCACTGTGTCTATAAAAGCATTGTGTTTTTTCTCAAGCAAAAAGAGGTGTAGGTGGCATATCTGTATAGTGAAGGTGGGAAACGGCAGGATATTGCAGAAGCCAAAAGCTTATACAGGTTCAAGCAGAAATAGGCATTTTTATGGTAGATAAGTATGTCAAGATCTGCATAATACAAAATCTGCTATGAAGTTCTTGAGTTAGAAATTGTTTGGGAGTGGGATAAGGTTCTACACAAATATTTCTGTGTGACTTTTCTGTTCTTGCCATCTTGCCCCAGCCCCTGCTTTTTGTAATTTTTCACAATATTGTACTAAGCAGACCACCTGTCTCTCCTACTACAGCTTTTCTTTTGGTTTCTTTTGCAATTTTTCTTTTGGTATCTTTTGCAATTTTTTCGCTTACACAAATTTATAAACTTGTTT
Source organism: Amblyornis subalaris (assembly GCA_018881555.1). Lineage (NCBI taxonomy): Eukaryota > Metazoa > Chordata > Aves > Passeriformes > Ptilonorhynchidae > Amblyornis > Amblyornis subalaris. The sequence goes on along the minus strand of JACAXG010000281.1, from coordinate 84,083 downwards.
CTAGTCTAATTTTGGTTTTGTTTCTTCTTGACCTGGAAGCTATATTCTCTGGGAATTGGGGGAGGGGAAGGGGACAGGGGGCACTGTAGAAAAATTAGCTGTGGCAAAATAGAAAAATATGACCACGAATGACTGAAGCTGAAATATAAGCACCTGAGAAAAGGTTCTTATTCTGCTGTTATGCAGCTTAAAGTATAAAAGGAAATTTTGGCGCTCTCACTGTGAACAGGGACCTCTGTTTCATTTGTTTTTAGCACTGTGGTAGTTTGGGATTTACAGGCACTTGGTAAGGAAAAACCTTCTTCTGTGTCCTTAGATATCACACAACTAATTACAGACTATTCTGAGTTGGAAGGCATCCACAGGGATCATCAAGGCCAACCCTTAAGTGAATGGACCATGCAGGGATCAACCCCCCAACCTTGGTGTTATTAGCACCATGCTCTGACCAACTGACCTAATATTGTGTTCCTGGTATATATTGAACGCTCATTTTTGTCAACAAAAGACTAATAACTGTACAGGAAATAATAAGCTAAAGTGATGGGAATGTAAATAGTTTGACAGCTTGTATAGAATTTTCCAGTATCAATTATAGCAAGTGAACAATTTCTTGTAGGATTAGAGATGCAATTGTAAGATACTAGAGCTACTGATACAGCATATTTCACAGTACTTTATTTAAAGGCAAGAGCAACTTCTTCATGGTAGAGCTGACTGCTGTTTTATTCTTAATTACATATTTATTCTTATGGCTCCTCAAGTAGTTAATTTTTCATATAGAGTGCAATATTTATCTATGTCAAACTTTACATGTTTCTGGAATTGCTTTAAAAATAAAGAAATTAAGACATTTTGATTCCACTTATTTTGTCTACCTAATTTTGTTCATTTCACCACTAATTTCTTTAGATCAAAGTAAATCATGACATGATTTGATTTTGGTTGCTTTAAAATCAAATTCAGTATCTGTCCATAACTATTAATTCTTTAGTAAACCTCCAGCAAACTGTTAAATCTCATAGGTGCACACTGCTGTGGTGTACTACTAAAGAGTAATATAAGAATTGTACCTATTCCATCTCAGAAGTCATATCACCTAAGTTCCATTCTGCTTATGCGGCTTTTTTGAGATCTACTAGCCTGTACAGAAGCAAGTAATTTAACGAAGAAAGAAATCTAGGTTGTAAATCCATGTGAAACTTTGAAAAACATAAAAAACAATGCAAAATGGCTGGACATCTTATGAAATACTAATTTTTTACTTCTGTGAACTTTAAAAAATATGAATCTTTCAGAATATATTAATTTCCTTTCTGAAAAGCAATTTCCTTCTTTATTTAACTGTTGCAAAAAAAACTTGACAGTTGTCTGTGGTGGATTGAGGGAAGCCAGTGGATAATATATTCACTGAACATTGGTGCGTTATTGCCATGTTTCATACTGCCTTTAAATAGACAGAAAAACAAACCTGGTGGAACATTTATTGTAAGCAGAGAACAAAACTCTCCATAGATGTATTTTTGGATGTGTATTAGGTAATCACACAAAGAGAAACAGTGAAAAAAGTGTTTGTGACTAAATGTAGATACACTTTTCGGAGATGTTTAGGGATACAATTAAGAAGTACATGTTACTTTCTGTGTCATGTTTTGGTCTTATGATTACACAGTTAGATTCTTGGAATGAGATCCTGGCATCCAGTGAGAAATATGGAGTTTTAAGTATTGGTCTAATCAAGTTAGGACATTTGACCACAAAAGCGCTTCATCAGAGGAGGTAAAAACAAAACAAAACTTACAAGTACAACTCAAACAATGGAAATATTAGGTCAGCATAGGCTGCTTTTGATAATCACAAGACTTTTTCTTGGATGAGATTCTGAAGTTACTTTAAACAGAGACTGTGGCTTGACCTCAGTGGAAAAGCAATACTTTATGCTAGCTCTATATTTTAATGCAATTTTATATACGATTTTGATAACATTGAGGATTGGGTTAACTGTAAGACATCTTTGCATTGCAAATTGTTTACAACTTCACTGTTTTCCCTTTTTTTTCTTTAATTGGTGTGGAATTGTACTTTTTTCCTTTTCACCTGAACTTCATAGTATCAATTAATTCTCCATGCACTGGTAGTTGCAGCACAGAATTTCGGAGTCCAAATGTATGTTGTTAAGGGTGTCATTTTAGGGTTTTTTTTAAATTGTACATAATTACTCTTACTCCTGGCTACAATGAGGAACTTTACATTTCTCTGACAATATAATATGCTGTGTACTTCCAGTAAGAGACAACAGCAAGGAAAGTTGTCTCCAAACAGTGATTTTTAGTCTCAGTTCATTTATGATCCTATCTTACAGTTGTCACATAAATCATATTCCTGTTTAATCTTTGTGAAGTGTGAATAAAATTTCATGTAACATTACTATAGATCCTACTTAAACCTTTAATTCAAATGTTTTGTGTGCTCCTTGTGAAATGTACTCTTACACATAGCTGTCTTTCCTTTCCAAGCTTTCTTTACGCTATTCTTTTGCTCTCTGGAATCATGCTTAACAACACTAATCCATTGATTCACTTTGCTTTCTTCAACTTCTATGCTGTCTTGCTCTAATGATTCCAGAGTACACTTAATGTTTCCTTTCACACTCCTGTCTTAAAATCTGGTGATCTTGCCTCATTTCCTACTCTTAGTAACTACTACCTGGTCTGTTGTAGTTTTTCTTTTGACTTCATTTTATTCTCATTCTTTAATTTTCTATGCTAATCCAAACCTGAAAGCTCTTGCAGCAGAGACAAATGTGTTATTTTGCTTGTCCATAAGACATCTCAAGCATCTATGGCATTCTCTACAAAGACTTGGATTTTACTGGTACAAGGAAAGTACCGCCTGGTTGCTTCCTACCATCTATTCAATTATATGTTCTACGGTCTCTTAATATTCCAGTTATTAGTTTAGATATCTTGAGAAGACCTTTTGAAATAGAGATTTTTAAATGTGTATTTAAGGGTCAAAGGTAGTGCATTGACAAGCAAGAACTCAACAGCCGTGGTATTTATTTGCTTTAGCAAAGATCTGTGATCTTCCTAGTGCTGTAGAAAGCACTGATTTCTTAACTTGAACCTGTTCATGCGGCTAGGTAATCAACATGGAGGCACCTAACAAGATAAATGCTTGACTGTTTCCTAATTGGAATGTTCATGATTAACACTTATCCCTCCCAATGTCCTGAAAGGCTGGTGTGTCTACAGGAAAATTTAAAGGGCCAAGAAAAAATGAAACAATCGTGAATCATAACTAATTCTGCTTTTGTTGATTTCTGTTGTTTGCTGGGGTGAGGCTTTGTGTTTGTTTGTTTTAACTTTTTTTTTTTAATTTGGTAGATTGCTGTTAGTGTTGTTTTTTAAACATACCACTTCTGTTTTGGATTTAGGTAGAGATGAAATTTAACTCACATCAATGTATTACTGATACTTAATGATGATTATAATTTCTCATGTACATGTTCTACAGATGCTGTTGCTGATCTTCTCACTACTTTGAACATTAATGAAGAGAAAAGCTTGAGTGTCTACATAAAACAAAACGTACAAGAAATTAGAAAATAATTTTCAAACAGTAAGCCAGCGGTGAAGGATGAACATTATATCTACGTTAAATTTGCTTCATCTGAACAATTTTTTTTTCTGCTTATTGTGGAGAAAAAATACAGAGTCGTTGTCAAAAGAAAAACAAAAACCAAACCATCCAAAACTTCCACACATATTTCTAAGATAGAAGCATAGAGTTGACTTATGGAATGATTTAGATTTCAGGATGAAATGTTTTGGATCTGTCCATGTGCTAACAGACTGTTCAATTTCTTGGATTCTGCTAGAGAAATGCTACTCCATCCCCACTGGGCACCTGATATTGTTGTCCAGTAGAAACCTAGAAAGGGGATAAGAATAAACTGATGTCCTGGTTCATTCAGGGGTGTCACACTGGATTCTAAAGAGCTTGAAGCCTCAGGATATTGCTAGCAGGGGAGAAGTGGGCATCTCTGCAGAGCTCAAATCCAGTTAATGGCTAAGGAGCTGCCCAGGCCATAAAATTATGTATACCCAATGTTTGTACATGTGAATCAAGTCCTGTTTTATTCCAGAACTGAAAAAATGGACATATTTCTGCACAACTAGAGAAGCTTTTTCTTTTTTTTTTTTTAATTAATATTCTCTCTCTTACTCCCATACAAGATGAATTGTGAAACAGGGGCTATTTTTTTCTCAACATGCTTTTTTCTTTTTAACTACATTGGTTTCACTAGTTAGTCACGGGTTCTCGTGTTGGTTTTTCAGCTTATTTGAATTTTACCTTCTGGGACAAAAAAGCAGAAGAAAAATACAGTACACAGAATCACAACTTGTGGTGGGAATGAATCTGGACAAATAAATTGTGGTGTTGTGTTAGAGCCATTTCATGCTGGATTTATGTTTTACAAATGGAAAAGTGACAAAAAAATTTTGATGTATACTACACATTTGCCAAGAAGGCATGAGGTAAACTCTGTAGTCATTAACTTGAAGGACAGTTCATAACAGACTTTCCTGTTACTCTTGAGAAAATTTTTGCTCTCTGCTGCATAATTTTTCTCTTTCTTTGCTTGCCAAGGAGCTTCTTTGCTTTATGTTGCATCAATCCATTCTGTAACTGCTTTGGTTTAATAAAAGATAATAGGATGGAATAGTATATTTAGCCATATATAGGCAGACCCTAATAATTACACAAATCCGTACTAGGCTTGCAGAGGAATGTTTGAATTTCAGGCTTACTGTCCAGAACTTGACCGTCTTTTCCTTGTTCCTGTTTCCTTTTGAGAAGTTCTCTCTGCCTTAGTTTGCTTACGTAATGGAAGCTGATAATGAGAGTTCTTTCACCTGTAAACTGTCATTCTTGAAATGAATTTTGGTACAGATGGGTTTTGTCTACCCTTATTCTGAAATTTCAAAGAGTTCTTATATGCTGTACTCTGGAGGGGATATGTGGGATCTGACAGTTACCAGAGTTCAACTGTACATTTCAACTTCTAGAATAATATTTTAAATCCTTATTATTTGGGGGATTTCATATCTGTCTTTTAAAGGTATATGTTTTCTTTGTTCTTTCTTTTTGAGAAAAATAGAAATTTAAATGCAACATGGTACTGTGCTTTGAATACTGAATAAACAAGTAGGTTTTTTGGTCTTCTGGATTAAAAGTACTGTAAAGTTTTTACAAAGATGTTTGAGAGCTCTCTGAATGGTGCTTATTTGCATGTTTACTGGTTTTAGGAGAAGGAAAGCACTGAACCGATTTGTTGTATATGAATTTTTATTACTTTTGTATTACACAACTCAGCTTACTGTAGGAGCAGTGAAAGCTGAAGTGCTTTTTTATTTTATGGTGGTTTTGCTTTTATGATTTACCTTTTACTACTGGACATGTAAGTGAGTGGTTGGTTTGACTGAATAGAGTCACTGCTTTCAATAGTGACTTTCACTTTTTTTGCAGTTAATATATAGCTCATATGCCTAAAAATTGTCTTAGTTTGAAATCAACAGTGTTAGCACCAAATTATTGAAAGCAGGTATAGAAATGCAAGTTTCTGTGGCAAAATGGCAACATCTAGTTTCATTTCAGATGTACTGGGCTGCCCCCTGCAGAACATCACAGATTTTCCATAGGGACCCCAAGCAACACCACGGGTTTTTATTAATGCACCAAAGTTAGCAACATTTCAGCTACTGATTACTTTATGTACATCCTGTGAGGATGTCAAGGACAGAGATCAGTTTTTAAATGTGTACTTATGTCCTGTGGTGTCTGTTGTAGTTACATGCAGTTTATAACTACAGTTTAACTGGGTAGAGTCAAATGCACTTTTCAGGAAGGGCTTTTAATCTTCATATAACAAACCTCTACCAAGTAAAGGCACCATTGGTTTCATGCCCTATAAAAAAATCACTAGAAAAAAGAGTCTTGTAGACTAGAAAAGATCTAACATTGTAGAATCTACAAACAGAATTATGGAAGGTAAACTTTGAATAAAGTGCATGAGTTCTTACATGCTTGTAACAGGAAACCAAGCAACTTTTCCTCTTTTCTTCCAGCAAATGCTATTTCAGGGTTGTTTTGGAGGATTTCAGATTTTACAGAAAATACTCATAAAGGGAGATAATGCAAGAGAGAATTTGTTTCTAAGAGTCTCTTTTATGTTAAAAAATTGTCAGGAAATTGTGTACCAAACTTATGACTGTAGGTGTAATATCACCTGTACAGAGAATGCATATTTAAATCTAGACTGTTTGAAAGGTCAGAGCTGAAAGATACTTTGCAGAAGTTTTGGGTTCAGAAGCTGTCACGTAGAAGCTAAAGTTGAACAATTTTGTCTCCTCCTGCACTAGAAGGCAAAGCATAATATTGAAGGATTACACTTCACTTACAATGATATTACCAAGTAAACCCTGGAGGGAAAGAAAAGAAATTTTGTTCTAGACTGTTTCAAGTTATATTTCTCTTGTATTCAGGTGATGAGCCAGCAAACTAGCCATCCCTATCATTACTGTTGTCATCATTTTTATTACTATTATTTTATTATGTTGACAAGAAAAAAGAAATAATGGCAAAAAAAATTGCACGCTTCAGTTCTGGTGAGGACAAACTGATAGTGGAGAGTGCTTTTGTTTTTCTATGCCTTCTCTGAGGTAGGCTTTTCTCACTGTTCTCACTCTGGCTGTTGTGCAGGTGGTTGACCAGATTGACACACTGACGTCTGATCTGCAGCTGGAGGATGAGATGACAGACAGTTCCAAAACAGACACGCTTAACAGCAGCTCCAGCAGCACAACAGCTTCCAGCTTGGAGAAGGTCAAGGTGCGGGGCAACGCACCTCTCATCAAGCCCCCTGCACACCCCTCTGCTATCCTCACCGTGCTGCGGAAGCCAAACCCGCCCCCTCCTCCACCACGACTGACGCCTGTCAGATGTGATGAGCCTCCGAGGCCGCTTCCTTCAGCCAACCCAGTCAAGACTAATGGCACCCTGCTGCGAAATGGGGGCTTGCCTGTCGGGCCCAGCCGCATCCCAAATGGAGATATATGCTGTATACCGAACAGTAATTTGGAGAAAGTCATGATGCAGCCTCTGATGCACAGACCTGAAAAAGAGCGATGTCCTCAGCCAGGAGCAAGGGAACGGGTACGATTCAGTGAAAAAGTGCAGTACCATGGCTATTGCCCTGACTGTGATGTTCGGTATAACATTAAAAACAGGGAGGTGCACTTGCACAGTGAGTCGGCCTGTATTGTGGGAAAGCTGACACACCAGTGCCCTCCTGTGCCACCTCCACCACCTCCGTTGCCTCCATTTCTTCTGGAAAATGGAGGGTTGGGGATAAGTCCCAGTAATAGCTTTCCTCCTCCGAGACCTGCAACTGTGCCTCCGCAAACTACACCAAAACCCCAGAAGACCATCTTGAGGAAATCAACCACTACAACAGTGTGAAGTATGCCACTTGTAATAACTCTTTGTTTTTTCCTATATATAAACATAAATAGGTAATGAGCACTTTCTACTTAAGCAATAAAAAGACCCAATGTATTACACCCTGTGTCCAGTGAAGTGGCATAAAAATCACATGGTAAGTACAAAGAGGAATACTTGTTGATCTTATTTGTACTCACCAAAAATACCATTATGGCAAACGATATTGAACAAAGATTCATTCTTTAGCATACAGGTTGTAAACATCTGCAGCAATTTCTTATTTGTAGCATGGTTTAAAAGACAATGAAAAGAAAGTTCAATGTGAAAATACAGAGTAGTGATTTGTGCTAGATTTCAGTCTATCTGATGTAAGGGAATAACCATTGCTGCTGGGTTTTGGGACTTTCCAAGTGTGTTTTGATGAAGCAAAGTGGAGTACCAGATACCAGTTTTGACTGAACTCTAGCAAATGCTTTTTTCTCTTCATGAGTACCAGAGCGAGCGCACTGTATGTGGTGTGGTGAAGTAGGAGGTAATCATTGGACTTTCAGGCAGCTTGGTCTTTGGTAGGGAAGTAAAGAAAAAATTGAAATGTATGTTGGTGTGGCTCTGGAAAACTGAGTTGCATTTTGTTTCTTACTTGCTCAATGCATCTCTACTAATGTAAAGTAGAGTGTTTTGGAATGAGCAGGGATCATCCCATTAACTTTCCCTCCCATTGCTCCATCTGCAAAAAGGTAGTGATGTTTTATCTCACTGTGCAATGGCAGTAGACTGAAAAAACAAAGCCCAGTCCTGTGTTTTTCACAAAGCTTCTGTCTGGTGTAAATCTCTTTTTGAAGGCAGAGAAAATGTTGCTCAAGGCCTTCAGGGACATCCACTTAGTTCATGTAAAGAGCTTTGAAGTTGAAAAGCTCTGTGCAATTATGGAGCATTAACATGCAAAACAAGATATTTTAAATGTTATCACATTTTGATGGTGAAGCCAATTAATATTCTTACTGGTTGAAAAAAAGTCATCAGTGTTTTTAATTATTTTACGAAAGAACATACTCTCACAAAGAGAATTGCCGGGACTTAGAGTTTGAAAAGATACCCAGTCAGTGAAGAAAATCTGATAATAAATCTGTTATTTACAAAACTTGTGCCAAATTAATCTCAGTGGCCAACAGCAAGTGCTATATTAAAAAAGTAGGCTTATTTCAGCTGAAATGTAAAAGGTACTTTGCAGAGAAACAGACAACACCAGACAAAACAGATTTTTAATTCCTATTTCTATTTACATGTAGTAAGAAGTATTAAACTTTTACATATGTTTCCCTGCATATGTATTATAGCACATTTGTAGTATTTAAGCCAAAATAATAAGAATAATCATAACAAAATTTCCATCGCATAACTACTATTTGGAAACCTTTGCAGTAAGCAAAGATTTTATTTTGTGCAAATATACATTCAGGGTCTAAAGCTTCATACTGTATTCCCTGCATAAAAGGCAAAGAAAGGAAATCATCTCAAATTCTTAATCATGCTTTCCCCTCATGCCTGCCATGTGTTTTTCATGATGCACTTTACATTTCGTATTGTTTGACTGTACTTAATCCCCCGAGAGCTGTTGCCAAGCACAGTAAGTCGTGGCACTTGCAGCAGGAGGCACTAACTTTTTCTGCATCTGTGTGAGATCTTTGCTGCCCAAATGAGGATTTTGGCAGGATTCTGCTCACATGCTGGGACTCCACAGCACCTCCCTTGCTCATATGTTGAAAATTACATTTCAAATCGGCGAAACAATATGTGGACATATCCACATTGCAGAGCTGCATGTTCTTATTTAAAAAGAAAATTCTCACTGTCCTGACTTTATCACTACTATCGAGATCATATACCTGTCATAAGCTAGTTTAATTTTTTTTTTCATTCTTAAAGGAGTTACAGTGTACTAGAAACTATAATATAACGCAAATCAAACATTGCACGCAAAATATTAAAGAAAATAACACCGAATCATTTTAGGGGGGTGTGGGTCTGCTGCATATGTTTTACCTTACTTGGCTCAATTTTTCCACTTTGAACTCACCTCTGATAGCAGAGCACAGCATTTTTCCTCTGGGCTTATCACAGAGTCTCATGAACATGTTAGTACCTCCACACTGTATGTTGTACTCAATGGATGTGCGTTGATACATACGCAAATTTCAGTTTTGTTGTAATGTTAGGTTTACAGTTCTCAGCTCTGGAAAGCTTAAGCAGCACCTGAGTTTCAGCAGGTCATGTTCAGTTCTGGTATCCAACATCTTCCATCTTGTACTTTGTCTTCTCCTTCCGAAGTGCTTTCTTGTCTCTTTTGCCATGCCTCCTGAGTATCTTGTCACAAATGGCGTTCTTTGTGCATTTTCACAGGGCTACAAATGCTATGCCATAAAAAGAAAAGATGCAGCTTTTCAAATGCAATGCTATCTTTGGCCAGAAGTGCAGTTTCAAAATGTGATGGAAAAACATTTTTTTTCTGCAAAGTTTGATAACCCAGGTTTTCTTTACTACAACATGTTCCAAGGTCTCTGTTAAATCATAGTAGAAAGATTGAATCAATTATGCTTTAATGAGAACATCTCTGGCATGTGCCCTATTGTAAGGTATTTTTATCAGTGTAATAATTTCGCATTAATAACATGACAGAATAAAATTAAGGTTAAAACAGGTAAACTTGCAAAATGTGGGAAACAATTAACTTTAAATTTTACAGCGCTGTCTGAAAACTGCTAATGGAAATGGCATAACAATAAATACAAAACTGCATTCAGCCAGCAGTATTTTCTACATTTATGTTAGGAATGTAATCTCTGTTAAGCATTTTTGAATACCTACAACACAGTATGCTTCGCACCTTACTGAAGAAAACCCAATAAACTAACCAGAACTGGAGAGGAGTTGTCTGCCTTTGTAATGTAAATGTAATATCTCTGAGATTACATTTAGTGTTTTGCAAAGATGTTAATACTTGAAAAAAATGAAAGGCCAGGAGCAGTACTCAGAGTTTCAATTAGATGTTTGCCGTCACTTCAGTCTGCTGTCCAGTTTTGATTTCCCTAACATATTTTAAATTCTGAATTGTCCAGATCTAGGCTTCTTAAATGCAAGTAGGTGAAGGTGGTTTCTATCAATTTAATGAAGGGGACATGCTTAGGAAAATTAAAATAAGCAACAAAAATTGCTTAATTTGTAATAATGGCATTTATTAATAAAAGCTAACACACTAATGCACTGTAAGAAAGGAAAACCAGGAGAGTAAAATCCAATAACAATCCTTTTGAAGGACATAACATGGGAATCTTCAAAAAATCGTGGATCTTTCTATCACCTAGTAAAACTCACTGTTCTTTCTTCTCTCTTGTCTTCTGAAGTTGTTATACCTTTCATCACATCATCCATTGTTTTTAAAATCAAGAAAAAATTCCAAAAGTTCATCTATGTTTTTATTATTAAATCGATATTTTATTTAAAATGTGACATGAAATAAGTGAAGTACACTACAGCTCTTGTTGTTAACTTTCTTCAGATAACTTGATTATTGGTTTTGAAGCAGAGAGCAGTGTGAATTCTTTAATTACCAGAGAGATTTGTGTGTGGATGTTTGCAGACCGTATGGACCTGCTGAGATCTCTTTCAGTCCATGTTCTAATTTTGGCTTTCCTTTCAGGGATGCCATGAACAGTAATTTAACATGTGGATATAAAATCATGCTATGGTTGCTGTGTCACTTGTCTTATGTAGTCTTAAAGTAGGCATGAGTATTGAGCACATATTTTTGCAGAGGCAGCATTTCTCACCCTGTTTGTTTATGTGCTGTGATCCATGCTTTTTCAGAGGCTGTATGTGTGTGTATAGAAGCAAAATACCTATCCACTTCTCAAACTAGTAATAATATTGACAAGTAATAATATTGACCTCACAGTTGCAGTGAGGTCTTGTAAGTGAGGTATGCACAAAGGCACGTGGCAGAATATGTGTCTATTATAAACCTTGCTAAGCACAATATCAAGAATACTTAATCTGAAAAAATACATCGCACCTGTTAAATGATGACATTGTGTTTTGCAGGGAAATTTGTGATATATTGCATTCAATAGTTACAAGCTGTTGCAATAGTTACAATAGTTACAAGTTACAGTCTAAAATTTGCCTATGTGTTAGCACAGACTACAACTGAAGCAGCAGCAGCGCTGGTGTTACTGGCTCAGTGTCCTGCAGAGCAGTGCATGCAAACTGCAGTACAGCCTCATCTTTGGTAGCAGTTACATGTTGATGGTTTTTAATTGGGAAAAAGTAGCAGGGATTTTATCGCATTGGCCTGTTTTGTGGTGGCGAATAGTCCAAGAGAGCAAGTTTTTCTATCAGTCATAATTTTGGCAAGGTATCTATAGCGGTCCATCTTGGGATAGCTCTGGGGAGCACGAGCAAGCTAACTTTCATTTATAATCTTTAATAATTTGACATCTCTCTAACTCGTGTTTGTCAAAGGGCTCTCTTGTTAGCTGAGGCTGGAGCTGCTGGGATAAATGAACTTGACCTGCTGTGAGAGAGAGTGCTCTAGTCAACCTGTGCAAGTCTGCTCCTCTTCTCTGTGTGTTCACATTTTTTCATGTATGGCAGTGTTCTCATTACTACATGGTGGGAGGATTTTGTTAAGAAATTACACCTGCACTGTGTTCATCAGCTGGGCTGCCTTGTTTCAGTGGTGAAGCAAGTGGAACCATGACTGTATTTAGGTTGTCCAGTGTTTTGTCATGATGAATCTTTGGCAATTTTGAAATAGAGTTTTCTTACTTTTGAGGTAATCAGTCTCCTGTCAGATTATAAAAATAAGATGAGAATCTCTTATGCAGGTATGATGAAGATGAACTACAACTTTTCATATTTTGAGGGACTGGTTTTGTCATTGCGGGACTATGTATCTTTTGTAGCATGAAAATGGTTTTTATAGACGGATGAGAAAAAAATCAAGTCTAATCCAGGAAAAGAAGTAGAACATAAATTGCACCCAATAGCCATCCAACAGCAGTGCTTTGAGGAATGAGTAAGACCAAAATTGTTCTGCTGCCTTGCTTGGGGAAGATAAAGTGTGAAGCTCCAGGTATTGCTGCATCTTCTCCTCAAGAGAAGAGGTTTTTTCTTTAATTCCTGAAATATTGGGTATGTATACTAGGACTCTTTAAGGACCTTAGCATGATCTACCTCATTGTAAATTATATTCATAATAAGTAATTATGTTTTTATAAGAGTTTTCTGATATCAGATCTGTCCCTATATGTTGTTTGCCTGATCTTTTGACTTTCTTATGCAATCTTGCAAGCAAAAATGGAAAAAAATTACATAAGAAGGGAAAAGAATAGGCAAATTATGAATAAAAAATAACTTCAAACAGGTATGTTTAAATGCATTCATCAGTGATGCTTACATGATGATAAAAACATCGATCTGAGAGCTTGCTTTTCACTAAGCAGGGTTCTTACCACTACTTTAAACTTAATCTTGAATCATATTAAGAAGCAAGAAAAAAGCCAATCAGTGACAGAATTTCTCATAGAAGTGTTTATTTCCTTTCCAGTTCGACACTGACTTTTTAAAGTTAAAGTTATTAATATGTGTCAGTCTCCTTCTTGGATAAATTAGCAGGTGAAAACCAGAACATTATGACAGTATCTCTTTGTTAAATCTCTAATGCCTACAGAATATTTTGGTTTTCCTTTTTTGCAAATACAGTGATGATTGTGTACTGGAGACAAAAATTACATTGACTATGTCCCCGTACCTGTTCAAATCTAGTTTAAAGCTCTCAGCAAGCCCTGCTGACTCCTGCACTAACATCCTTTTTCCCTATTTGTTGCCAGTAGGCTTGGCATTGTATAAACTGAGCTGTCATCAAAAACCTCAGAATTCTGCTGGTCACACCAGTCGCAAAGCCAGGTATTATTCTGTATGATTTTCCTGTGTCTTACCCCATGATTCCCTGCAACTGGCAGGACAGAGAGAACACAAGTTGTACTCCGGATCCCTTGACCAGTTGTCCCAAGGCCCTGTGGTCTTTCTCAATTCTCTGCAGCCTTCTTGATGGGATATCATCGCTGCCTACCTGAAAAGCCAATGAAGGCTAATAATCAGTGAACTGTACTAGACTGGGAAGTTTCTTGGTGACGTCTCTTACATGGGCCTCAGGGAGGCAACACACCTCCCTGTGGGTTGGGTCTGGTCAGTATATTGGGCCCTCCATTCCTCTCAAAGGGGAGTCACCAATGACTACTACCATTCTTTATTTTTTAATTGTAGAAGTCAAGCTTAATTGTGTTGCAGGGGTAAGCTGCCCTGCCCTAGGCAACCCCTCCATCCCAGAAGCTGCTTCATCCCCATTTTCATTTCCCTGGGCCTCATCTCCCTGGTCCCCAAATTTCAGGGCCTCATACCAGTTGTATAAGGACACCTGTGAAGGTGAGGCAAGTTGGGAGGGGATTCAGTACCAATTATGGGTCACGAGAAGAGCGAAGTCAGGACCTTGAATTTTAGGAAAGCGAAATTTCAGGTCTTCAAGAGGTTAGTCAATGGCCCCACCAAGAAAACTGGGACAAGGGAGCAGAACAAGACTGGCTGATCTATCCATGCAGCACAGGAGCTCTCATTCCCCACATTTAAGAAATCAGGAAAGGGAAGCAAGAGACAGGCATGGATAAATCAAAACCTGCTGGTCAAACAAAAGGGAAAGAAGGAACAAATAATGGAAGCAGGGACAGATATCCTGGGAAGACTGTAGGAACGCATTGCCTGGTTGAGTATCGATGAGGCCAGGAAGACCAAGGTGCAGAGGGAGCTGAACTTGGTAAAGATGCAAAGAATAATAAGAAGGGCTTCAACAGGTTTATCAGACAGGAAAGAAAAGTCAAAGAAAGTGTACAGCCCCTGATGAACACAACTGAAAAACTGGTAACAGCAGACAAGGAGAAGTCTGAGGCACTGGACTTCTTTGCTTCAATCTTCAGTGGCAACGTCTGTGCCCACAAGTCTCAAGTGGATGGACAGTAGGCTGGGGACTGGGGAAGCAAAGCCTCTCCCACTGTAAATGAGGATCAGGTTCATGACCACCCAAGGAACCTGAATGTTCATAAGTCTATGGAACCCAATGAGAAGCATCCCAGAGTCCTGAGGGAATTCACTGATGTAGTTGCCAAGCCACTCTCCACGACATTAAAAAAGTTGTGGCAGTCAGGTGAAGTCCCAGGTGACAGGAAAAAGGGAAACATTGAACCTATCTTAAGAAAAGGGTAGAAAGGAGAAGCCTGGGAACTGCGAACCTCGCCTCTGTGCCTGGGAAGATCATGGAGCAGGTCCTCCTAGAAGCTCTGGTAAGGCACATGGAGGACAGGGAGGTTATTCAAGACAGCCAGCATGGCTGACCAACCTAGTGATCTTCTACAATGCAGAGACTACGTCAGTGGGCAGGAGAGGGGCTACAGACATTACCTATCTGGACTCCTGTAAGACATTTGACACAATCCTCCCCAGCACCCTTCTTTCTAAATTGGAGAGATATGGATGGACTATTCAGTGGAGTAGGAATTTGGATGGTCACATCAAAATATGAAGGAAGTGGTCAATGGCTTGATGTACAGATGGATATCAGTGACAAGTGGTGCTGCCAGGAGTCCATACTGAGACCAGTGGTATTTAATACCTTCATTAATGAATAGATGAAGGGGTCGAGTGCACCCTCAGCAGGTTGGCAGGTGACACCAAGTTGAGTGGTGCAGTGACAGTTGAGTCCTGAGTGACAGGATGCCATCTAGAGGGACCTGCACAGGTTTGAGAAGTGGGCCCATGTGAAATTCATGAGGTTCAATAAAGCCAAGTGCAAGGTGCTTCACCTAGGTTGGGTCAACCCCCAGTATCCGTCCAGGCTGGGGGATGAACAAAAGGAGAGCAGACCTACTGAGGACTTAACGGGTACTGGAGGATGAAAGACTGGACAATAGCTGGTGATATGTGTATGCAGCTCAGAAAGCCAACTGTACCGTGTGCACATCAAAAGTGTAACCTGCCAGATAAGGGAGGTGATTCTCCTCTATTCTGCTCTGGTGAGCACTTGGAGTACTACATCTGCCTCTGGAGTCCTCAGTACAAAAAAGACACAGACCTATTGGAGGAGATCCAGAGAAGGGCTGCAAAACTGAGCAGAGGGATGGAGCACCTCTCCTGTGAGGAAAGGCTGATGGATTTTGGGTTGTTTAGCTTGGAGAAGAGAAGGCTTCAGGGAGATCTTATGGTGGCCTTTCAATACTTAAATGGGCCTTATAAGAAAGATAGGGACAGAATTTTTAGTAGGGTCTGTAGTGATGGGACAGGGAGTAATGTTTAAACTAAAAGAATGTAGATTCAGATAAGCTATGAGGAACAAATTAGTTAGGAAGAGGGTGATGAAAAGCTGGAACAGGTTTCCTGGAGAGATTATAGATTCTCTGTCCCTGGGAGGGCTCAAGGTCTATTTGGATGGGGTCTGAGAAGTTCATGGAGGATGTGTCGTGGTAGGGACTCTGTGCTGGAGCAGAGTGAGAGCACAAGGAAGGAGCAGCAGAGATAACGTGTAAGTAACTGATCACAACCTCTATTCCTTCTTCCCCTGCAGTGCTGGCAGGAAGGCGGTAGAGAAATCAGGAGTGAAGTTGAACCCAGGAAGAAGGGAGGGGTGGGAGAAGGTGATTTAAGATGTAGTTGTTATTTGTTGTTTTCCTACTCTTATTTGACTGGTAATACATTAAATTAATTTCTCCAAATCCAGTGTGTTTTGCCTGTCATGGTAATTGGTGTGTGGTCTCTTCCTTTCCCTAATTCAACTCATGAATGTTTTGATACATTTTCTCTTCCCTGTCCGGATGAGGATAGAGCAGCTTTCATGGGCACCTGGCATTCAGCCAGGATCAGCCCCTCACAAGAAGTGTCTGCCAAGATTTAGGGAGCTGTTACCAGAAAATATATTTTCCTTATAACTGATCTTCAGAAAAAGTGCAAATTACAAATTCAGAAAAAATAAAAGTAATTTCATGTTGAAAGTTAAAATTTTCTGGATATGATTTGCTTTAACTTAACTAATTAGATGTTTAGAAGGAAGCTTATTCATTAATTCAGTGGAAATAAGACAGAAAAGGACCCATTAATATAGTAAAAAAAGAAAAAAGGTATTGTTGTCTGAGTTAATAAAATCATACTAGATATAAGATAAAAATTCTTCACAGTCAGAAGAACTTACTTGGAAAAGTAGTTGGTAGTCCACAATATGAAGTCTTTGAATTAATATTGGATTTCTATTAAAAAGGAGACACACTAAGTCTACAGAAAATACTACAGTCATAAGCAGGAAGGCAAAGTAATTTACTCTAAAGCTCACTGTTAGCCATTAAAAGAACTGATACACCTTTCATCAAAAGACAGATGAGAAATACACTTTTCTGATGTAGCCAGCAGGTGCAGTTTTGTACTTGACAAAGAAGAGAGATGAAAGGAATCAGTTAAGCATGCCAGAAGCACTGGAAAAATTAAAATGTCAAACTTTTTTTTTAATAGGGACAACCCAGTACAAATTGTTCAGAGTGTTAATGAATTGCTTCTACTTACATGGTGACTTAAAATAAATGTGTTGGATGGCTTTTATGAGTATATATGGAAGTGCTTTTCTACCCTCTAGAATTACAATTTCAGAACAAACCATCTTTCTATATCTGTGTGTAAAATCTACAACAGAACAGCATACTCTAGGTCAACTGTAATGACAAATCCTTTGGCAGCTGAAGTGCTTGTCAGCTATGCAGGTATCGGCCTCAGGATCAGTCAGTAGATGCAGCCATAGACATACGCTCTTCAAATTCCAGTGCTGATACGACTTATTATACATTTAACCCTGCACTGTTTCTGGGAAAACCGTCATAACCCACCTTGGCTGATCATTCCTGTGTCAGCCCTAATATTAGTCAACTACAAACATTTTTTTAGTGCAGCAGCAAACTGCACTCAAAAGTTGAGTGTCTGAAAAAATGTTTATCCCCAAAATCACTCGGTCAGTCAATCAGTCAGTCAGACAGCCTATGAAAGAGGAGAGCAGAAGAAGAATCAACCTTATCACAGAGATATGGGTTTTTCCCTTGATTTGCTTCTACAAAGCATGAAAAGAATGCAGGAGAAATGTTTTCATGTATACACACCTGGGTACATTTCAAATAGGTTGTTGGACTTCACCAAAATAACTGAGGACAAAATATAATCAAAATAAGATTAATTTAAGTAATGTGATTTAAGTAATCCTACTAGTAAAATAGATCTTTTCATAAGAATTAATGTAATCTAGCATCCTACTTCTAAGACATTTATAACATATTTCTGCACCAAGTTGTGATAATACCAGTAAAGTAATGAATATATAAGGAAGAGGTTCTCATGGGTTTTTATTTTCTAAAGCATAATCCTTCCAGATATTAATGAAACACAAATGGATTTTTAACAATAGGAAAAACACCACTCTCATTTGCATTAATAACATAGTAGTCAAGCTTTTTTTCTGCTAAGGACTTGGGGGATTTTTTAATTTTTGTCCTAGCAAGTATAACGTGTATTCTAATTTTTCTTTTCTCTTTTTAGTCTTCCATTTTGTGTTCTTTCAAAAAAAACCAAACCAAAAATGCACAAAGCCCAACCAACCAACAAACCAACCAACCAACCACAGGAAAAAGGAGAAAGGAGAGGAAAAAAATTTGATTTCTTTGTAACATATAACACAACACATTTTAACATTTTTAAATACATTAGTAATGCTCACATTTTCACCTTGTGAGAAACTCTGACAATTGAAATATTAGTTAGTGAAAAACTGACCTACAAAAAAAATGAGAGTAACCATCAACAGAACAATAAATTCAGTGGAATTTTGATAAACATATATAGGTATGTAAACATATATATATATTATATTTGTAATTACTGAACAGGCTGAAAAAGAGACTCATCTGATAAAGATTCAGTGGTCCCATGAGTTTTGACAAAAAGAGTTCATGGTTTGCAAAAAGAAATTGTAAGATTCCTCCAACAGCTTACGTAGAATGTCATGTGTATGTACCTGCATTGACTGCATAGTGACTGATTCATAACACTGGTTATGAGTCTCTACAGGAAAGATTGTGTAAGCCAATAGGCCAGATTTTCATGTTGCTTCTTTTTCATAACCCAAAATAATTTTTTCATAATAAATTAATATTTGTTATAAATATGTTTAAAATAATTTTGTAAACTCAGTCATAATACATTACTGATAAAGTATATCACTAGTGATAGATTTCTTTAAAACTTTTCAGTTATCACACATTCTGAAGAAATAAGAAAATACTGCTGTGATAATACATAATTTGTAATTTAAGTATTTGAAATCTGTATAAACAACTGAATATGATCCTGAATGCTTTAGAGACTGGCGGGTTTTTTTCCCTGCCATGACCAGATTTTTCAAATACAAGAGTAGTATTTTAAGATAATGTCTAATTTGGAGACTTGTTGTTAGACATTGCTTAGAGACCAGCTGTGCTACTTGAAAACAATTTAAACTTGGGTTTTGCCAAAACTTGGGAAAGAGCCATAAATACTGAAATAATCCTCATTTTATGATATTACAACACATTGTTCTAATTAACAAAATCTTTTGTTACAATATGTTGTGCAAATTATTATTTATTTGCTTGAAAAGCGTATCATGTCTTAGCCCCTGTTTTTCAGATATAGACACTTCTTCTTTTTATAAAATTATTTTCTCATTTCTTCTAGACACTAAGTTTGACCTTACCTTGTTAGAGGTCTTAAAATACATCTGTTTACATTTTGGTTTATTGTCATTTAGGTTTGAACTTGTCACAGTGATATACAGGCCAATTATGCCAGTGTTCAATGCAAAAGTAAAGAAAATTAAAGACTTTGTTCCAATTAGTTTATAATTTGGTATAATCTGAGCTCAATTCTGATCACACCCACACTTAAGAGTAAGTCTCCATGTGGGAAACAGCTTTTAAAGCCTGAATTGTATCGCTTAGGAAGAAGCATTAAACAAGGAAAACGCTGAAGCAGAACAGTAAATACATATAAACCTAAGGCTCAACATTTAAATTTTTTAGTACTAATACATTTTTTACATACATTACTTAATTTCATCCTCTTCTATTTTTTGATACTCGGCTCCAGCTGTACAAAGACATGGTGTTCAGTCATTTCTTTTAAGGCTAGGGGTATAAGAAATAAGGTTGTAAATAAATTGATTCATTGATTTCTAGAAAAAGGACTGCCAAATTAACAAGCTTTGCTGTTGATCTTGTCTGAATTCACAGGCTGAGGCAGGAAAGCTATTAGAAAAGCATTTGTATATACTAGTGTGTCTCTTAAGAATTTTCTTTCGCTATCACTCATTAACCATGCATGCAGGACATTAATTATTTGTATCTCAGACATGCAATGAATCTTTTAAATCGTGTTTAAATGAATATTTCATGAGCTTTCAGCACCTGTGCTTTGTGGTGTCTTTTCAAGGAAAATTTGATCTATGAGTGGAAGTTTTAAATGTTGGAAATACAAAGCAGGGAACTTTATCATAGTGCCACAAGATTCTAGGAAAAAAGGTATGTATTATTAATTACTAAGAGTGGAAAGGTATAGTACTGGCTTTCTGTTTAACAGGCAATTGTCTGTTTCATAAGACAAACCTGTATCACTCTGCTTCTTCTATATTGACTGGAAAATCTATGAACTGTACGTCAAATCTCCATGAGAAGAAGGTTGAGGTACTCAGCGGTTTTTTGCCTCAATCTTCGATGGCAACATCTCTTCTCACGCCTCTCAAATGAATGGACAGCAGGATGGAGGCTGGGGGAATAAAGTCCCTCCTGCTGTAAGTGAAGTTCAGGTTCATGATCACCTGAGGAACCTAAACATATATGAATCTATGGGATTCAATGAGATGCATTCCATTCTGAGGGAATTGTCTCATGTAGTTGCAAAGCCACTCTCCATGATATTCAAAAATTCTCAGCAGTCAGGTGAAGTCCCAGGTGACTGGAAAAATTGTTGCTGTAGCCATCATTAATGAGGGTATTAAAGAGGACCCTGGGGAGTACTGACCTGTCAGTCCCACCTTTGTGCCTGGGAAAATGATGGAACAGATCCTTAGCTCTGCTAAGGCACATGGAGGACAGGGAGGTGATTTGAGAAGCCAGCACGGCTTCTGTGATGGAGTGACTGCCTCAGTGGGTAATGGAAGTGTTGCAGATGTTGTTGCTAGAATCGAAAGAAAAACTTTCCAAACTGTATTAGGATTGATAACATAAAGGGCAATTCTTTAATGAAAGCTTTCAGGTGCACAAAATATAGCTATGTGCACGTGCAGGATTGAATTTCTACAATTTTTATAAGTTTAACTAAGTAGTATATCTAGCAAGTATATCCAAGAGGAGACTGGTTGTCCCGGTAACCCACCCTTGCGCCTGTTCCTTGGAGTCTTTCCAAGGGCTCTTAGCCCTGTATCTTGTTCTCTCCCAGGTGCTAGTGCAAAAGAGGGTGTCCTTGTTAGAAATTCTTTTCTTGAAAATAAGACTAAAGAGAATTTCAAGAAGGTGGCATAATGTGTGAGAAAGGGTAATCTACTATTCTAAAGTCTAAGAAAAGTTAGAAACTATACAGCTATATATTAAAAAGCTACAAAGCTGCAAATATATTAAAAAATGTATAACAGGCTAAAAATCTTTAGGTATCAATGTTATTTACTGAACTTCTGTAAAGCCTTTGACACAGCCCCTTCCAACATTCTCCTCTAGACTGGAGAGTTGGATTTGATGGATGGACTGTTAGATGGACAAGGATTTGGTTGGATGGTCACATTCGGAGGGTGTTGGTCAATGGCTCAGGGTCCCGATGGGCATCAGTGACCATTGGTGCCCCCAGGGGTCTGTGTTGACACCAGTGTTATTTAATATCTTCATTAATGACATAGAGGGATCGAGTGCACCCTCAGCAAGCTTGCAGATGACACAAAGCTGAGTGGTGCAGAGACACTCCTGGAGGAGGGAATGCCATCTAGAGGGATCTGGACAAGCTCCAGAAACAGGTCTGTGGGAATCTCATGTGGTTTAACAAAACCAAGTGCAAGGTGCTGCACCTGGGTTGAGACAACCTTTGGTATATCAATCCTGGCTGTGGATGAACAGATTGAGAGCAGCGCCACAGAGAAGGACTTGTGGGTGCTGGTGGATGAGAGGCTGAACATGACCCAGAAACGTGCACTTGGAGCTCGGACAGCCAATCGTGTCCTGGGCTGCATTCAAAGCAGCGTGGCCAGCCGGAATTCTGCCCCTCTGCTCTGCTCTGCTGAGACCCCACCTGGAGTGCTGTGTCCAGCTCTGAGGTCCCCAGCATAGGAAGGACATCGATGTATTGGAGTAAGTCCGGAGCAGGGCCACCAAGGTGATTAGTAGGATGAAGCACCTCTCCTATGACGAAAGGCTGAGAGAACTGGGATTGTTCAACCTGGAGAAGAGCAGGCTTTGAGGTGACCTGCTTCCGGCCTTCCAGTACCTGAAGGGAGCCTACAAAAAAGATGGAGAAAGACTCATTACAAGACAAAACAGAAGGGCTTCTGACTGAAGGATAGTAGGTTTAAATTAGATATTAGGAAGACATTCGTTACTGTGAGGGTGACGAGACACTGGAACAGGTTGCCCAGAGAAGTTGTGGATGCCCCATTCTCGGAAGTGTTCAAGACCAGGTTGGATGGGGCTCTGAGCAACTTGGTCTAGTGGAAGGTGTACCTGCCCATAGCAAGCAAGTTAGATGATCTTGAAGGTCCCTTACAACACAAACCATTCCGGGATTCTATGATTTGTATGTTCTCATCCCTAATCTAATTTAACCTGTGAGTCTTTGCTTTGTGGTGGAAGAAGGTGGTCTCCCAATTGTGTTGATAAGAACACACATGGTCAACTGTGACCTACATGTCCTACATTTTCATTTTGTAGAAACTGATGCATGGAAATAGGAGACAGAGTAAAGACACTGCTGTGCTCTTTACTTTTGCCACGTAGTGATTTGTAATTTTTGGTACACAGAGTTGGACTAGGAAGTTTGCAGAGCTGCTAGGTTCCCAAATTTAGATAGGCTGGGTAACTACATGTATTTAGTTTACATGGCAAAGATTTGGTAGGGGTGGGGGTCATGGGGGTGACTTCTCTTACAAGATGCCAGAAGTTGTCCTCATGTCAGACAGAGCCATTTCCTCAAAGATGTATCTGCTGCTGACCAAAACTGAGCTGTCAACAATGTTGGTAGCACCTCTGTGATAACCTATTTTCCTTCTTTCCCGTTTTTCTACTCTGACTTTTGATTGTCAGTAGATCAATTTTTTCCAGGTCGAGTCTGTTTTGCCTCCGATGGTAATACATGAAGGACCTTCCTGTGCTTATCTCCTTATGCCATTAGCGTTTTGTCATATTTTGTCCCCCCATCCAGTTGAGGATGGGAGCAATAGAGTGACTTGATGGGCACCAGGTAGCCAGCTAAGGTCAACCCACTAGAAAACTCATGCTTACATGTCTGGCACTGCTTTGGTGGAGTTGGTCTGTTGCCGAAGCCTGGCCCAGGCCAAAGGCTCAGCAAGTGGAATGCAATGCATATTCAGCATTTCTTCCCATGCAGATTTGCTTAGGTACTTGTGTGGTGGCAAAAAAGGGCACTCCCCATTAACAGGAACCTGATGCCATCTTTAAAGCTCGGTGCAACGTGGAGATTGGAAAGGGGCTGACCTACCTTCTCTGATTGTTTTTTCTTCTGAAGGACCAAGCTCTCAAACATGTCCACAGCATGAAACTTGAATGTAGTGACTCATGCTGTGGTCTGTTTTCATAATGAACAAAACATTGTTCATTATGTCTGTTTTCAACATGAACAAAATCAAAGAAGAATTTTCTTCACGTTTCAATTTCACTTTTTTTTTTTTATTTTATGTTGAAAGAACAATTTCAATTTCAACTTCTTTTTTTATGTTGAAAGGACTAAATAGAAGGAACACAGCACAGGAACTAGTTTTTCAGAAAACTTTCAGTACTTGTATTATATCCTGTATAATCTCTTATTTGTGATGCATTAACCAAGGCTTTTTAAAACTAGAACTGCCTCTTCCCTTTCTAAATAAGGGATCTTTCTAAATAAGGGATCTGAGATCAGATTTATGTACCTTCAGAGAAACTTTATAAATTGCACTCAATATAAGCAAACAGAACACATGGTTTTTGATTGCAATCAAATATAGTTGCTATTGGATAGAGTCGATACTACAGCACAAATTACATTTATTAACAGTGTTATATTGTTACCATAGCCCACCATTGTAAACTTAATCTTCCTCACAGCTTTGTTTTTGTGAAAACTGCTAGTACATTACAGCACAAGCCCTGAAGAATTAATTCCTGGGCAAATTGGGTCCACCTAAAGGCAGGCAACAGTGAAGCACAAAGAGATGATGAAGAGTGCAGGGAAGGGGTGATTAGAGGATGTTTTCCCTGACCTATTTCCGAAGAAGGAACTAAAAGGGAGAGAAATGCAGCTATTGGGTGAACAGAACAGCACATGTGCCAAAGGGACATGGGATTTAGTGGTTCACTTTCCTCCCTAGTTTCTTGGTATGGGTGCAATTTATTGTGGTAACTTGTTTATCACTTACCATCTGTTTCTTGTGATGCACAACAGTGAAATGTTCGTTTGGCCTCTTTCTTTTGGAGAAGTTTTTGGTCATTTCTAGTTATTTATTAATGTCTTTCCAAAGCCAAGAGCTTAAAGTGACTTGAGATATTAAAAACCAGAAAGTTTACATACTCACTTTTCATCATTTTTGCTTACTGTCAGAGAGTTTTTTGGCTGTCCGAACTGTACAGGTGCCACATTCATTTTGCATTAGAAGCTTTTTCAACACATTCAGCAGCAAGTATTTTGCCATAGTGTTAAAATTTTAAAGATGTTTTATTTCCCTCAGCTATTATGGCATGCCCATATTTATATGCAAGCAAATATTTAAATGCTGCTAACAGAATAGTGGAAAAACTAGGAAAAAAATGCTTCTGTGATCAAGCTTTCAAAATATGACACTTCTTTCTGGGAACGTAATTTTAAAATGATGCTTTACTAATTTATTTTAAAAAGCCAAAGCTCCAGCTTGAATGGAGGAGCTTGCTACTGTTTCAAACATGAAAAATTTAAAAACATTTAATAAGCATTTCTCCATGTGTGTATCTGTACATAATAGCTTTGTAGCAAACAACTGCAAGCATATGGTGTTATTTCTTGCCCTTTTGAAGACATGAAATTTTATTGGGCATTTATGATTTGAGTCTCTTTAATACCTGTCAAAGGTTATTAAGCATCAGATGTTGGAACCTGGGGCATTGTTGAAGTTTACATTTGTTAAAGGGCTGCTGATCGCAGCAAGTACTGCAGAGAGCAATAGGAAGTTATTACCTACTGCCCCCTCCAAAGGCCCAAACCTTAATTTACAGCACAGAAACAGTGTGGAAGAAACAAGCATTACAGGGCCAAATGTTATTGTCCAAGCCATACCATGACCTTGAAGGGCTGAAAAGGGGAGACCTTCGGAGAGAATGGATAAGCAAGATTAAGAAGCAATGAAAGGAAGTACCACAGTGAATTGGAAAGCAAAGGATGAAGTAGAGTTGAGGAAAAAGGGATGAAAGAAGAATGCAAGAACAGCAAACCAACCCAGAAAATATTCTGACTTCATCACCACTGTCTGACATCCCACCTTAGATTATGTTTATAGGTAATCTCTAAGTGACCTCTTCACCTCTTTATAAAATTTTTTCCTGAAAGCTATGGGACACAAGATGATAAAACGTTTAACATTTGTTGGTTTTCTATTGAATGTGTAATGAATGGGCAGGGAACATTTGCTTTAGTTCCATATCTTTGTGTGTGTGCATTTTTTATTTTTTTAGATTCTTATAGTGTCTGGAAGTCTTTTGGCTAAACAGGAAGTTTTCTTTTGAGCTTTTATGACTAACATAACCACAGGAAACCATGAGCATTGCTGGGATTCCAAATAAAAGAAGTGCAGCATGAAATAGATAACATTTCATAAAAGCCATAGAATTGGTCCTGGGAGTAAATGGAAATTTGAGAAGTGCAGATGCATCTTATAGAACATGACAGTTAAAAGGGAATTACATTGAAATATCATTTTAAATAGCTTAGACAGACATTAACCCTCTGAATAGACAAGACCAAAACCATCCCTAGAGCCAGTGCCTAGGTTATTGCAGCAGGGGTGAATTGGGCCCAATGTACTGATGATAGGATATGGAGCTTGAAAAGGGCATGAACAAAGATGAATTGGAAACAGATGTCAGAAGGAATATTTAAAATCATGCATTTATGAAGTAGCTACCGGGCAAGGCGGTTGATGAAAAACACAAAGGGACAAGAAGAGAGGAAAGAGGGAGAGAGAGATTGACATATATTACTAGCTGCTTCAGCTGAAAACAATCTGTGCAGGTGATGTCTAATGTCTCTAACAATTTTTTTTTTTTTTTACTCACTACCACTTTAGGATATAAAATGGCAATATTGAAATATGTTTAATCTTTCTTTTAAAATCTTGCAGTGTTTATTAGTCAAATTTTTGAATCATACAATGGTTTGGGCTAGAAGGAACCTTTAAAGATCATCTATTCCAACCGCCTGCCATGTACCAGGGTGGATTCAGCTACATCTGGTTGCTCGGAGCCCTGTCCAAACTGACACTGAATGTTTCCAGGGATAGGGAATCTATAATCTCTCAGAGAAACCTGTTCCAGTGTTTCCCTGTCATCATAAAACACCCTTCCTTACATCTACCCTGAATCTATGCTTCTTTAGTTTAAAACCATTACTCCTTGTGCTATAACTACAGGCACTACTAAAAAGTCTGTCATCTTAGTTTATAAGCCCCCTTTAAGCAGTCAAGTGCTGCAATAATATCTCCCTTTTCTCTTTTGTCCAGGTTGAACAATCCCTAATCTCTCAGCCTTTCTTCATAGGAGAGGTGCTCCAACCTTCTTACTGCTTTTGTGTCCCTCCTCTGGACTCAATCCAACACGTCCATGTTTTTCCTATGTTGGGGCCCCCAGACCTGAATGCAGCACTGCAGGTGGGGTCTTACCAGAGCAGAGCAGAGGGGCAGAAACCCCTCCCTCTCCCTGCTGGCTACGCTGCTTTGGATGCAGCCCAGGATATCATTGGCTTTCTGGGCAGCACGTGTTTAACCTCTCATCCACCAGCACCCCTAAATATCTCTTGGTGGGCCTGTTCTCAACACAGTCACTCCCCAGCCTGTGTTGATAGTGGAGCTTGCCCCAGCACAGGTGCAGAACGCCTCTGCATTTGGCCTTGTTGAAGTTCACGAGGTTGACGAGGGCCCACTTCACAGCACTTACCTACCACCTTCAGCATGTGCCAGCTTATTAAGGTTATGGAAGTAGTTTTATAGCTGCTTTGCCTAATTCCAGGTTGAAGAAAACTGTTCTCACAGAACTGCAGAGTAGCTAACTGCTTACAGAGTGTACTCAGGCACAGCAAGCCCCTGGTGCTGGGAGACCTGCTACAGGATTACTTCTGAGTAGTGCTTACCAATCATCACAGTAAGTAACTAATACTGCTACTTACTAACAGAGATCATCAGATGCCCATCAGATATATTCAAGGCCGTGTACCAAACTGCCTATGGTAAGAACGTGTGAAGTGACTTTTCCCAGATAATGTTTCTGATTTGACTTAAAACAATGCTTGCTGTATCCAAATCTTTTGCCATTTAAACCACACTAATAATTTAGCACAAAGATAATCACTCAAAAAAGCTCTGATATCTAGTGTAGAGACAGAAACTTCAGCTTGAGGCATTGATTCAAGGATTCTTTGCAGTGACAGTGACCAGTTATATAAAAATGTTATATGGATTCTGAGGTTCATATATAGTGACAGATCTGTCTGTGTATAAGTTAGGAGCAAAAATCTCTGGTAAACTGAAACCTGAACAAATCCATGGTAGTTCAAATAAATCTCTAATAAAAGGAGAACATTATACAAACTTAACAGGAACTGCTTGCCTGCTTTGCTGTTTAGACTTGCAGTGTTTGAAAGCCACTTCCAGGACTGATCTAAGTGCTAAACCACATATAGGAGATAACCAAAAATGTAATTTAGCTGAACTGATATTTCTGATTTTCATTAGACAAAAATATTTACATTTTTGGTCCTTGAAACATTCAGTGAAAGAGGGTGTATGACTTGAATCTTCCAAAACTATGAATATACCAGGAGTAAAATTCTGCTACTTTTTCCCCTTTTAGATCAAATAAAGCCAAAAGTGCCAGATGAGTGTGCATCAACTCTGTGATATCCTGTTTCTGGTGATACTGAAGAAAACAGGTCCCACTCACCTTGGGGAGGTGGTCCTCACCCGGTCCTTCCCACCTATGAAACTTCTGAAGGCCCCAAAGACTTTGTTCATTTTCCGTTATTCTGTCCCTTTAAAGGCTCAAAATTGCATATACATTAATTCTCTCTTTGCAATCAGGACTTTAAAAAATTCTCAGCATTTTCGACACAAAATTATTTATGATATATTTTGACTGTATATATCAAGTTTCATTCAATACAGGCATGTTCTGTTTTCATTGCTTGTTTCAAAGATAATGAAAGTATCATCCTGGCTTTCCTGAAAGAAAAACTTTTATCCTGGAAGTTTATTCTTGGGATACCATTCATTGCTTTATTTGTTTTCCCCATAATTACCTCTTAAAAGAAAAGAATATGAAGTATTAGTGTTTCATTTTGTTCTTTGGATTTATGATTGCATAGTGCAAATACTCATAGGCAGGGACAGCTTCTATATTTTAGATGTAGTTGAAACCTAGTGATAAAACAGGTGAAAATATTGCAAACACAATATTGCTGTTTGGTTTCATGTTTTGCCTGTTGGGTTTTGCTGTTGTTGTTGTTTCTGTTTTTTTTTTTTTGTTGCTTTTAATTTAATTGCTTGAAGGGGAGTTTGGGGTTTTTTGAGCTTTTTGCTGGAATTTGTTACGTAGCAATCCATAAAAGTAGTGGACCACTTTGGAGGCTGATAAATGAATCCATAGTTTCATGGTGTTTTTACCAAAATATTTCATGCTTCAGTTAAATGCCCAACAAAGTGGAATTGCAATTGATCCACTATGAATCATATAAAAATGTAATTTAATTTAATAATATTTGCAACTTGAAATCTGTGTGTTCATCTGTGACACAACAATATTTCATATTCAGTGTGCTCTGCTACAAATGTTGCTCAAGGTTTAAAGCCACAAACAGCTGTGACCCTCTGTTCTGTAATCACAGACTGCACTTCAAAAAGAGAAGTTAGTGACCCTCTTTCAGTGTTAAAACCCTATAGAGTCTGCAGTAGGTTTCAACCTGTTGCTGTTCTATGTTAAATAGTTTATGGCTGTAGAGCACTGTTGGTTATAGACCTGTAGCCAAATTCAGCACCTGCAGAAATAGACAAATTTCACCAGTGTAAATATAATCATTTATACCAATAGTGGGTTTGGTCCATTACATCTTTGCAATCATTATTCAACTTTCCCACAATGTAAGTTTTCATTAGCTGTCTTGTACTACAATGAAAAAGTTTCTCTGAGCTCTGGAACGTTAATTACTGCAGTTTTCCTCAAGTTTGGGTACCCCCTCTCAGTTATTCATCTGGAATGGTTTAAAAGGTCACTGCTTTTAAGTATGTTTTAATGCTTGCTTTTCTGAAATTTTAGTAGTTTAACATAAAACGGCCATCTCTAGAAAAATAATGAATCCTGTTAAATATTAAAATTAAAGATGAAATGCTGTTGTTAAGCAGAATTTCACATTGAGGTGGGCAAAATAATGCAAAATTGCATTTCTAAGGTTAAGGTGAAGATGAATGACATCATTTAGGTGTACACTCACAAAAGTTAAAAAAGAAACCTGCTTCTTTAAAAGAAAGTAAAAATATTTGTTTCTTTAAAAGATTAATTAACAGGAGAACAAAAAGGGTTCTTTACTCTCTTTGTGACAGAAATCTTAGCTCTGTGCACAGTTACAAAAACATTGTTTCTTAAGAACTGTTATTACATTTGGTTACCTTTTGAAAATGGAGGCATTCATATTATGGGCTCTGTCTGCAACAGCCTATTTAATAGTTAGGAAAAGAGGGCCTAATTGTGTAGTTGAAGAATAGGCTAGTCAGATTTTAAAAGAATTAAGTAATAGTTAAGTATTTATTGAAACTAGCTGCCTTCAAATGACAGATATTTCAAAATACTTGAGGCAACAGGTTTGAAATCTGCATAATAAAATTTCAATAATTTATCTCTTTAAACAGAGACTTCCTAGACAAAGCTGGCAGAGCAACTCAGATTTTCCACTTTACATAACATTTTTCAAGCCTGCAGCATAGTTCCGAAGTTTAAAACATGCGAGCAGCTCAAAGAACCACAGAAAGGTGCTTCACATCTGTGTTCCACCACTGTCATTGGGAACGGGTGGAGAGCTCCTCACAGGCCTCTGACAGCATAAGGTGCCCTACTACTCTTTCCTGACAAAATGTGCTGTGACAAGTCTGTAATAGTTTACCCTCCAGAATTAAGCCAGACTTTTCAGGTGTTACTTTTCAGGAGTGCACCAAGATTGGTAGTCATCACGTGGACAGACCTGCACCACAGAAATTTCTAGGATTAATAACAAGAATAAATTAATAAAGTGCAGTATTCATTCAAACCCACCTGGGAAGAAAAGTAATTTTTGATAAATTCATAAATTTTATTATATTGCTTTATAAAAATACTTCTTACTAAGTAAATTTGCAGTGATTCACATATGCTGTTCTGGACAATACTGATTTTTGTAGGATATGCAATTGTGCAAGCAATGTAGTGCTCATGCAGATTTGTAAACTAACAAGGACTTTATTATTCTGGATATTAAAAATTAACTTCCATCAGTGGGATTTATTCTTGATATTCATACTTTCTATGTATATTTTATTACAGCAATTATCTTATTCTATTTATTTTGTTAGGAGATTTGGGTTTTTTTAATATATTTTCCTATCATGTTAAAAGAGACAGGGGAGGAGATACCATCTAACTGGTGTTACTTTCTAACGCAGACTGGTAGATCTTTCTTAGATATTTTTGTTTTACAGATGAAATTCCTATGTACCTGAAAAATTTACGGTGTATAGACATGTAACGTAAGACACACTGAAGTGTTTAATCTCAGAGTACAAGTCTGTTTACTAATGCGCATAACAAATATGAAGGATGTGTTGGGCATTACAAAACTGTATGTGTTTCAGGGGTGTACACGTTACCTTTATTTTGCAGAGAACCTGAAATTGCATTTGCTACAGTATATGGAATCCTTTCTGTTCCAAATAGCTGGTTTTAAAAGACCCAGGAATAATTTTGTATTTCACAGAGTTAGTATAGTTTTCTCTTTAAAATTTACTAATATCTCCAAAGGAACGTTGTTATAAGAAAGCATTTTTCTCATGTATTCTCAAGTGAATTCTGTAGAGATCTATTTCTAATGAAAATTATCGTTAATTTGCTATAAAATCATATTGTAAAGACAACATATTGGTACCATGTTAGGTATTCATGCTTGTAAAGATTACTTCTACATGAGTTTGTTAGTACGCTATTTGTTGCGTTTTTTTCAAAAGCCCGAATTATGTTGAAATTCACAATCTGAGTAAGGAGCAAATTTAACTAAAGGGGAAAGAACAATAAAATATCGTGGTGAACTGTGCCTAGGGGAACACTGAGTGGAAAACAGGCATTACTAAAAGGAAAGGCCAAAATTTTGTGTCTTCTAGCTACGTGTACTCACAGGTACAACATAAGTTCAAGCAAGAGTCAGAGAAACTTTCTAATATAGCCAGTGAAGGAACCAAATAGGCCATTTACGATCATAGACAATTTTTTTTTAGAGCTGAAGAAAATGAGCATGTCATAAGAGCCTTTATCATTTTTTTAATAGCAATAAATGAAGAGTTCTGTTGTGAAGAACAGTGATATTCTGAAAAGACTTCCTCTTTTGCATATGATTCAACATCAAATAATACTGAAGTCATAATACTCTAAAAAAGTATATTTTACAAGAAAACCACAGGTTCACCTGTGCAAAACCTCTTGACTTCATGGTTGACTGTAAGCATATGTACTATGGAGGTCTTCAAAGAAACAGTAAATATAAATTCCCCATCATGCTATGTTCAAAATTCCTTTTCAGAAGGTAGTGGACTTACAAAATCTTAATTTCAGATTCATTTTAGATGAATTCTTTGATTTTATAATTGCTGATGTAATGGTATCCAAATATCATAGAATCTGGTATCCAAATGTCATAGAATCATAGCGTGATTTGTATCAGAAAGGACCCAAAAAATCATCTAGTTACAAACTTCCTGCCACAGGCAGTGACACCTTCGATTAGACCAGGTTGCTCAGAGCCCGATTTAACCCGGCTTTGAACACTTCCAGAATCTGAGAATTTTGAACAGTTATGCATTCAAGCATCAGAAAACAAAGGTAGTATGAATATATCCTATGCTAAGAGCAGGTGAGCACTGAAGGCAGATGCTCAGAATGCCATAGAAACATGCAGAATCCCTGGAAATATTCAAATTTCTTTGGGCCAAGGCCTAATGCAAACTGGACTAACTCTAAAGCCTGCTCTGATAGGGACTGGACTCCACCTATTCCTTTGAGTTTCAAGTTTTCTCTGCTGTTTTTATCTCAATGAGCTGGTTGGAGGTAAATAAAAAGATCTAATAAAAATTGACTTAGAAAGTTGCTGCCTATTTCAGCATCCCTCAACATGTGGAGCTTCACTAGTGGACAGATATCAATAATAATGTCTAATTTATTTGTGAAATTCTCTCCAGAAGATACGTTTGAGATTGTTACTATGTATTTTCTAAATCATGTATTAAAACTGGTTTTGCTCAGAGATTAATGTACTGTGAAAGGTAGGTTTTAATGCATGTGTATGCCATGGGCTATTTCAGATTTAGCAAGCTGGAGAAAGCTGTATTAGAATTCTTTCATGTATGCAGTGGTTCTGGATGGTTTGGCCTTAATTTTCCTGAATTAGTTGAAAAGTGGTAAGAACGTGATTTGTATGTTTCTGTTAGTCTGAATTTTCCTCTTAAATTTGCAAAGTGTGTTTCAATCTTTCTGTGCTAGCATTAAGGATTGTCTGAAGTCATGTTTAGCACCTTTTTTTTCTGCTCTAAGGATATCTACTATAGGTACATGAATCTGTCCATTCAGGGTCTTCACTGAATGCTTTCCACAGCTAGTTGTCTTTCCACCGCCACATACTTTCTTAATTGTGTCGTTTTGTGAAGTGAAATGAAAATAATGTGTTGCTATATCATTAGTACCACATGTCAGTGTTGTTTATAGTTGAAGCAGAGAATATAATCATCAGAATTTTCACTGTTTTTAGTTAATGACACTATCAGCAGTATTATAATTTAACATTCGCTTCCTTCTTAGAGTTTTCCGATAGTAATTTCCTTGATCACAATCATGCCCGTCTTTCCATTCCTTAACACAATCATGTGTCTTCTGTTGTTCTAATATTCATTGTTATTGTCAGAGTACGGTTTAAAGATGATCTGGCCCATTGAATTAATTTAGTGGTATGCAGAGTTAGTTAATGAATGTGGTGGTCTTTGAGAGACAAATGCCATATAGAAAATAATTTGGTCAAAAAAGGATGCTTTTATCTGGATTTGGTTTTTTGCCTAAAAGATATATTTCCTTTTTTGAATTTACTAACGAAAGTTACATGGAATGTAACTTTGGCACATTAGTACAAAAGATTTGAGCAAGATAGTGCGTCCATTTAAAAAAAAAAAAGAAAGAAACAAACCCTCAGTTTTGCCTCTGCCTTGGCTGGAAACTTGTGGAACAGATAGTTACATTACTGTTAGTCATCTCTGAGTCCATTTATCTCAATAGCAACTCAGCATTGCTCAAAAGTGTTGCACACTTAGAATTACTTTGCAAATATTACCACTGTATTCCAGTACCACCATCAGGCATTGTTGTCTTGAATACCACCTGCAATAAAGCAACCCAGTGATGCAGTTTGTTCTTTTGAAAGACAAAAATTATTGCATTTTCTGAAATAAGAGCAGATCTTGTAGAATAGTTTTTCATGAAAATATTCATTTATTTTGCACTCTCATTTGCCTTGTGGAGAGAGAAAATCACAACTGCATAAAATAATCCCATATCTAGCTCATAAAATGTTCAGGCTAGATGAAAGATTGGGAATGGTGGTGATTAAATTACTATGGACAGCTGCTCAGGCACTTTACATGTAAAGAAGAACGCAGATAGGTGGAAATTATGTGGAATCTGAGCACTGAATTGCTTCCCAAGTCTCCTACTGCAGTAACTTGATTGACATTAAACCTAATCTAGATTGCTTCCCTAATCTAGATTCTCTCTTCAGGAATTCAGTTACCTGGAAAGTTTATCCAGAGAAACACCTGAGGAAAACGTTATCTGGCCTTTTCTGGCGCTCCTCTCTTGCTGGCTAGATATCTAGTTATTTATAATAATAATTATATATAGTTATTTATAATAGCTATAGTAGTAGTTAGGATTACTACTTAGCTAGCTAGTTACTTACTAGTTGTCAGTAGGTCAGAAATATTACCTGCTTTCTTATATTGCTATGTAGCAAAAAGGCATTTACAAGAAATACCAACCTTCCTTGTGTCTTGCAAATACTCGGGAAATTACTGGCTGAAGCAGTCAAGAATACGAAGTGTGGAGTCTATGACATGGATGTACATTGATTTGTAATGAGACTGCTGGTTTTGGCTCTTTAGTTTCTTCAGATAAATTTCAGTGACTGTGTTGGAACATCTTACATATCTGGTGCAACTGTTCTGTCTGTCCTTTCATTCGTTTTAGGTTTTGGGCACCACGTAAGTACTGCAGGTATAGCCCATAATGAAGGCAGATTACGCCTCCTGGAAGAAGAGCAAAGGGTGCTGCAGACCAAGAGGTTTGGGCATATGGAATGAAAATTTTTGAACACACAGAGAACACTGAGCACTGTTGCACTGGCAGACTTCAAGAAAGAGACTCTTCTTAAAAAAAAACAAGGCACAAAAATTATTTTTTGAGAATTGTTTATTTATAGGAAGCCACCAAAGAATGCTGAGTGTAGAGGAGGCCTTGAGGTACATTTTGGTCAAGGGGAGACGTTCAAAATCATTCTCATTTTGATCCAGAAGACCCAAATTGCCTTTTTCAAATGTTACCTTAGTCTAGGGGCTCTACTGAAACCTAACATTAAAAATTGAAAGACCTTTTGGAGTCTGAAGCATATTCTGCTTAAGAAATATGCTGGTGAATCCACCTGAAAACTGCATCCCATTTCAGGTCCTGAGAAAGCATTTTTGCTTATAAATTCTCTGCTTAGTGCCCTAGGGAAACTGTCAAAATCATTTTGGATAGCACAGAATTAGGATGGAAATGTGGAGGGAACAAGTCTGTTTTGGTATAAAATGTGTTTCCTTGTTTATAATCCTTTTTCATCAGAATCCTCGCATTGCCTATAGTGAGTAATTAACTGCAGTCACGCTGTCTCTTGCTCAATGACTCATGCATTATTTTCAGTAATGTTGCGTAGTTTCAGCAAAAGCAATGAGGGAAAATCTCATAATCAGGGTAATTTGTAATTTGGAATCTTGGGTGCCTTCTAAATAGAAGAGAGAGGTTAAAATCCTGTCATGGGAGGGAAAGAAACACTGCTTTTCTCATTACTAGAAGGATATTCTAACATTTAAAATCTACTTTCATTTCTCAACTCTCTCCCTTCCCTTTCTCTTCTATGTGTCTTCTCTGGATGCGCTACAGAAGAAAAAAAAGGGCAAGCACTTCAAGTGGATTTGATCTGGTCAGTTTTTGCTATGAGAATCTATGTTCACAGAAAAAATCACTTATGTACAAGAATGCTTGTTTCCAAATCCCAGTCAACTGTGAATGTCAGCAAGGAAAAGTGGCTCAGTCCTGCAAATGTCTTTTGCCTATCTACAAACCCCGAAACACATTAGATTGCAAACTGCAGCTTTTATTAAGTAAAGGCACCACCAGTATCCAGTAGTCACTAAAAATAAACATTTCAAAACAGTAACTTATAATTTTGTGCTTGTGTTGTTTTCTGGGCAGCTGTGTCATCAGGTTTACCTTGTGGCATGTTAGATAGGACTAGGTGAACTTCAAATGACCCTTCTAAGGTAAATTAGTGGGTTTATACCACATCGCTACCTGAAATCCTAATAACTTTAGGCAAACTTCAGATATATCTAGGAACAAAACCGAATAATTATTTCCATTTTTGTTTTGCCATTTTTCTCTTTGATAGGGCAATGTTTGTTGCTGTTCAGTTTTACTAGAAGTGATTGCTTTTTGTGACTATTTGGAATAGTTCTCTTGAAATTGCTTTGCATGGAACATACATAGAGGAGATCATACATTCAGTTGGTTGATGCTTTATAACTACCTATAAAAGCAAAGTAAAATCATGATGTGATATTTTCTTTCCATATACTATCTTGTGTCTTAGGAATTTTAGTTTGGGGTGTATAACAGTTTTCCTTAGAACTATTGAGCCATGAAAACTCTTGTTCTGCATATGAACTTTAGATTCCCTCAAAACTGTTTTGATTGGTTTACATCTGTATTTTTATATGAACAATCAGATTAAATTCAGTCCTAGAGACTTACGATGCAAAACAAAATACAGTTTGGCCTAAGTAGGCTTTTTCTCCATCTTCTGTTACATTTTAATTTCCCAACAGTACCCATTTCCCCCACTCCACAAAATGCAGCTTTGTTGTGTCCTTTTGAATGTGCAAGCTTTTCACTTTGTTGTGGAGAGCATTCTATTTGTACCTTGATAGTAATATTATATGCCACAATTCTAATACCATGCGTATGATTTAACAGTAATAGCTCTATTCTGGTCACCTCATTGTGTGTCTTTGCTGTCTTGGCTCACTGGAACTGAATGCTGAGATTTGGGGAAGATGATGCTCAGAGGAGCATCACTTACCTCAGCTGATGTCATAAGTCAAATGAGGGTATACAATACTTACAAATCCAATCTGCTTCCAGAAGGTCCTCCAAGAAGATGGGATAAATGGGTGCTGCTGATGCTGGTTCTGAGGCTCACAGCTGCTGGTGAATGCTCTTAAAGTCTAAAAGGCATCCGAGATTTCTCTCCACAGGCTGTGTTGGCAAGTACAACAGAGAATTTGGCTGTGAAATACTTCGTATTAGAAATCACTGTGAAAATTGTGTGCAACATCTTCATGGCTGTGGCATTGCACTCCATAGGGCCCAGAAACCTCTCAGACTATACTCAAATCCTGAACAAGAAGCTTATCTTCCAGTTTCCTCCAGAATAAGTTGTAGGATGCATTTTTTTCCATTTCTGAGATTTGGCAGATTGTTGGAAAAACAGTGGATGGCTGTTAGCACATAAATAATTTAGTGTTTTTCTCACTGCAGGATCACCAGTAGGGATGGGAATAGCATGCAGGCTTTCCTTGTCTTGTGAACCAGATGGGTTGGGTAGAAAACAGTATTAGCAGTGGTTTGGGGTGTTAATGGTGATGAATTTAAAAGCAAGTCTGGTCACAGGAGGAAATTAATTCTGAAGCAGAAATGAAGTTCGGGTAGTCCACATTTCTAAGTTCTTGTGGATAAGTCTGTGAGAGGAAAAACTTCCAGAATTTCAATTACTAAGAAAATAGTTTAAAATAAAGTATTCATTTTCAGCTGAGAATTAGTTAAAAGTGACATGTTACCTGTCCTCTATGTGTCTCTAATGCAGACAGAAATGTGTGGTTTGTAGCCCAGAACATCTTTCAGAGTCATGGTGTGTTGTGTCACCAGCTGTATAAAATGCAGGCGTCTAGGATAAGTACAAACCAATTTCAGCCCTGTGGTCATGATCAGAATTGGATAATAATGCTTAAATAAATAAATAAAGTTATCTGTTAAGAAAATTCCTGTTATGAAAATGTGAATGATTAAGGTCGAACATCAAAACCTCCCTTTTTTTTTGCAGTTTCTGTACTGATGGCCACAAATAGTAACATTTAAAGATGACAACAGACATGTTAGTATGCCCATGTATTCTTTCTGATAGTACAAATCTTGTGTGATCTACAAATTCTTATCTTCAGATATGTCGGTGGCACTTCAGCTTGTGGAAATTTGTATTTTACAGAAATGTCAGCAGTAAAAAGCATAGTGTCTAGACAGAAATATGGTTACCAGAAAGTTTCAAGGTGACTAGTGGTTTTTTGGGTACTCAATCCAGGTAAAGGGTATAATAATTTTACTAATTGCTTTGAAAAGTCCTACATTATCTTCATATTACCTTTAAAATGCACCAATATAATGGTTAGCTGTCCATTCAACAGGTTGCTAGCACTGAGTATTTATTGAAAGGTTTTATTGAAAGTAAGTAGTGGATAAAGAAAATTTACCTCTTAATAGTATTGTGAAATGTTACAATTAGTCTCTGTAGGTTAGATGAAGCTATAGAAGGTCTAAAACATTGACATTTTAAATAGTGTAAGTATTCATTAACTAAACCCCAAGTTAGATATGAGAGCACCTTTTTCAATCCTTTCCAGCTCTTTGCATTTAGATATCCTATAAATAAATTATTAAATACATTATTTAGAAAGCTCTGGCCCATTATTTGATTTCTCTAGTGGGTACAAAATGTGATAGCTTTATGAGTTTGAAATACACCCTAAAGTAGTTAATGATGTAGAGACATTAAAATCTCATCTTAGTTTTAATGTTCAACCTAGGATTTCTCGCTAAAAACCTTCTTAAAATTAATGGATAACTCTCCTGTGCATTACAATTTGAGTATCACTGTTTTATGTATTTTCTGTAATAATTAATGCTGTGACATCTGACACCACGGCCACATTGTGTTGTTATTGCTAATTAATCTTTCATTTTAGAAAACAAACAGGGAAAAATACCCACCAAGATTTGGAAATACTATTTTCTAGTATTGTTATTAGTGTGTTTGTTTTAAGTGTGAAATATATATAAATTCCGTCTTCTATAGAAATGTTACTTGGACATAGCAATATCTCTTTTCATTATTTAAATTGAAGCAGGGCATGTATTTTATCAAAGAATAAAACAGATTATTTAACTAATTTTCTTCCATAAATCTATTATTGCTTTGAGATAGAACTGAGCCATGAGAAACACTGTAAGTTCATTGTGCTGTAATGCTTGCGCTGTAGTGTTTTTAGCAACTGTAGTAGATGTTACATGCTTAAATAAAACAGGTTTCTCGGTGAAAATCAGCTGCTGACCCCACCTATGGTCAGCATTGACAGCGGAATTCTTCAGAAGCTGCAGGAAGAAGCTAGATGACAGTCTCAATAGCTTTTCGAAAGATTCATGGGAATTCATAACAAAGAGGAACTACGAAAGAAAATAGAGGTGAATTATAGGCTGTATAACTGGTGAATGTTTTAATTTTGTAGGTCATTAGTGGCATAAACTTGTAGGAAGAAGGTACATGTATGTGATATATAGGGAGCATGCTCTACTCTTTGGAGCTTTGTCGGAACAGTCAGCAGGCATTCAACAGTGCAAGAGCAAAGGGCTGGGCAGCCATGCAGAAAGCACAGTTAGTATGGTTGAGAAATTAAAGGGAGGATAGCTAGCAACTTGGATGTCTAGCAAAATGAAAAGAAAAATTTCCATTTGTTGAGAGAAATTTAATATATTTTTAGCATCGCCTAAATTTATATAAGTTTGCATAACTGGAACAATCCATTCTGAGGTTATCACCTCCTTCATGTGTGACAAGTTCATATGTATTATGTCAATGACGAGAAAAATACCTAATTTTAGACTAAATCATAATGTTAACATTGGAATGTTAGGATCATAAATGCCTGTGGAAGTATTAAAGTCCAGAAATATTAGAAGAATAGGCCCATTTGTACATCAATGTTGTATAACAGTGTCACCCTTTAGGAAAAGGTCAGAAATATTGGAGTGTCTTCTAATCCCTCAAAGTGGTCATGTAACAGTAGCAGTAAGGATGAACATGTTGACAAGGTTTGAGACTATTAATGTACATTTCCATGGAGAGGACATTTGCATTTTTACATGAAGGAAATTCCACCTCTGTTAAACAATGCCTTGATAGAAGTATTCCAGTAAATACCAGAAGAAATGAAACGACAAACCGCTACTCATTGTTAATTCTGTGAATTTTTCAGATGCTGCTTTTCCCAAGTAAAAGCATGTCCCACACTGAATTGATCCACATTGACTGTGAGCCTGCCTGCCCTCACAGGAGTGGAGACTTGCCAGGCAGCCAAGATACAGGAAGATGTTGGGGCAGGAAAACCATGCCCCAACCAGTGTCTGCACACAGTGGTGGTGCTGTAGACACACTCTTGGGAGTCTGCAAAGAGGCAGTACAAGTCACGCCTATCTCTGCCATGGGGTTGTGTCTGCGGCCCTCCTGTCGATTAGTTTCTTGCTGATGCGAATATCCCACCTGTGGTCCAGGCTGTACTGCTAGCAGGCTTATGTAGGTGGGGAGGAGTCCACCTATTTTGCGGCATTAGCACAATGAATAAAGTGGAACAACCCAAAGATAGGTGCAGTGGACTTTCATATAGTTGCTGTATTACAGGCTTGTCTGAAAGGTGGAAGTCAATCTGCAATATACCACATAGAGCATAACTGATTCAGCACAATACAGTTAATACAAATTTTACTCTGTATCTTCCATCAAAACCCATCAACTTATCTCTAGTAAGATATTACACAAGGAATGAAATAAAAGATCTATTGTAAAAGCATTAAATCAGGCAATGATTACTGCAGCTGATTTTTAAAATTAGTTTTTTAAGTACCCATGCATTTTTGTAAGTACTGAAAGGTACCAAATATTTTTATGAATAAGCATAATTTCTGAATATAAGCCAGATTTTAAGTTCAGTAAGAATATGTCACCTTAGTTTTTGTAATTGCTGGGAAATTATATAAGAAATTTAAATTTTATTTATCATCATTAGTGTGCAGGTTGCTATAGGAATCAACATTAGGAATTACATTTTACTGAATGCAGAAAGCAAAAATAACTTCCTTGGATTTTTCTTCTAATTCTGTCTCAGTTGACAGACCCTTATTTCAAAATCCTATTAAACAAAGGGGGTTTATCAGTTTAATCTTGTGATTTTCTGAGAGAGAACTTTCTGGTACTGTCTTGATCAAAATCTAGAGCGTATTGGTCCTTCTGCAAAAGCCTTTATGTTACTTTTTTCTGATTGCCTATTTTTTAAAGCGAAAAGTATTATCTGAGATAACATCGTCCAACTTAGTTTTTGTACTGCTACTATTGGGCAGCTGCAATAAAAATAAAAATATCACTAATTGCTTCTATACATAGATTTATTAAAGAATTACTATCTGAACAGCAGAAGACTTGTATTTCAATTAAAACTTATAAAGCACAAAATGCATTTTAGCTACTGCTCATGCATCCTTATCAGTTAGTAGAATGTTCAGCTAATTCTTAATCAGTTTGCACTTCCTGGACTCTCTTATTTATGGGACCTATTTGTGGGGTAAAGGAAGAGGAATAATACATGGAAATAATTACTCCCCTCTAATATCTACTGTAGAAAATCCTTGCAAGCAATATAATTCACTTTTTTTTAACTAGTGTATAATTTGAATTCAGCCCACAGGCAAGAGAGAAGGTTCACTTTTCTGGTTGCTGTCTGTAGCTCTACTGTGATATTTCTATTGAAATTAGAAACATGACAAATATAGTTAACACAGTACTGGTCTTAGAGTCCGAGTCATCAAAAAGAAAAAGAGAAGTGGCATTTTTAGTTTTCCAATATGATAATGGAACCACTATCTGAGGTGGCATTGTTTCAAGTAATGCAAGTCAGCAGGGCCAAAGGATTTGTTTGTATCCATCCTTTGAACTATAACTGTAAGGAAAGCCAGCGTATTTTGACTTGCAGTGAAAGTAAAACACGGACTGTGTGTTTTTATGGCCAAAATGAAAAACTGAAATCTGTCATTCCTTTCAGCATTTAGATATTCTAGCTGACACAAATCCAATTGTTTTTCATTCACTCATAAATAAAGCATGGGACAGATGTGCTAGGTTTACAAATTGCTGCAGAAGGAGATGGTGTTTATAGACTGCCTTTCTTTTGCCCTCTGTTGCTAGAGATAAGAGAAATCCAAACTGACCTACTTCCTCTGCCTGAGGCATTTTGAACTCACAGCTTTGCTATGTCTGAAGCATGCTCTGTGTTTCTGTATGTAGCAGTATGGCTTCAGCTGCTCATGGCTTCTCAGATTTTGGTAAAGGAAGGTGCTGCAAAAGAGAGAGTACTGAGATGACAGCTGGATTTTGGAAAAGCAGTGTGTCATGCTGATGGGACAGAGTATCCTTTTTTCATCTACTGTATCCTGTGCCTGGAGGATGTAGTGAATTTCTCTTTTACAACCTCCACAAACACACTCTCTTCAATGTGTCCAACGGTTATGTATGCACTGCCAAGGGCGCTCTTTTTCGGCATCACCTCTAAAGCCCCCCCCATTACCCACAGTTTCCCATCAGTTCTGCTTCAGACCCTGAGCTGCTGCTTCTGCAAACGTGATTACCAGCTAGGTCATTCTTTGTGCCAGCTTTCCTTCTTTCTCAACAGCATAAACAGAAAGCAAAAACCTCACCAAATTCTGTCTTCTGTCCTTCCTTCACAAGTCCCACACCTGAAGCTGACTTCTCACAAGCTACAGAGGAGGTGAAGTCTTCTGAATCTTTAACTTCTCTCCCCAACCCTTTCAGTAAAGCCATATTCTCTTCTGGATGAGTGGAGTTACCTGACGCTCATTGCAGCAACAAAGGCAGCTGAGTGTCTTTTCAACCACTCTCTCCTGGAATAAGTTTAGACATCCTCAAAGACAGTCTAGAATTTGATTCTCCAAGTAAAATAATATCACAGTATTCCTGAGACCTTAAATAGAAGATTTCAGGAGGATGTAGCTAGCAATTTACTGTTCAGCACACACTCTGTGTTGGTGGGAGGAGTGTTAAGACTTGACTCAGAATGGAGTCTGGTGGTGGTGTGGAAAAAGGCTTTTCAGAAGTGAGCTGTCAGCTTGTCATTTGTACATTACGTATTTTGCAGTTTTGACTTGATACGTGAAGATTTTGTTACATCATCACTGAGCTTTCAGCTGATTGCTGAGTTACAGTTGTGATTAGTGCAGTGATTTATATACTCACATGCTAAGAGCTTCTTGTGTTTCTTCCTGTTTTTCTGTTTCCCCGTTTTCTTATTGGAAAATCAGTATGGCACATGTAAAACTATTTACAAAAGTAACTGTAGCATTTTTACTTTCCATGATGCTTATGCATTGATGCCTTTTTTTTATCTAGGGAATGTACTTTGAAAGTTCAGTATTTCTTTGAAAGCAGGAAGTATGTAATTCCAATTATTGATACAGATGATTCAGTTTATTATCCAGGGCATATTTGTGGCTACAAAATACAAGGAGTGGACATAAAAGAAACCTGTTCCAGTTTTCTTCACTTCAAAGTTTTTGTATTGCTCTTACTTAGATGCTCTTTTAGGCATTAAGAGTTAAGAGGCACTTAGATAACTTTTAAAAGGGAAAGTGATACTAGGGAATAATATATTTTTCAATATTAATTGTAGAAGAAAATTTTATCAGGCAAAAGCTGCATCTTCTCGAGTTTGCAGGAGAAACACAAAGCCATTCTATTTTTCGTTTCTATTTTAATCAGGTAAGAATTTCTAGTAAACACTTCCCTCTCCATTTTGCTGTCCAAAATGCAATTCTTTGTGCATGTACACACACACATAAAAAAACCAACAAAAAACTCAGAAAATCAAAACCCACCACCAAAATAAATCAGAGTGCATTATAACTGGAACAGAGGGAATTATTCAAGTTATGGATTCAGCAGTCTTTTCTTCCTCTTTTTCTCCTGTCGCATGATGAGTAACACATATAACATAGTGTTATATCACACCAACATAACAGAGTTCTGGAAGCTCATTTCTATGATTGCTCAAAATAGATTAAAAGGCATAATTCTGAATTCCTAAGAAGAATACAAATACTGATATTTCTGATAAACTCCTGTTTCTGCCTTTTTGACATGGCAGAAACATGCATATGTTGTGTATGTTTTGTTGTGCTTGGAGTGGTGTTTAAGAAAGTTAATAAGTAGCTCTTTAGAGAGGATGCATAGGACAATCTTGTGTTTTGTATTTGTATACAGGTATTTGCAAAAGCTGTTGAAACAAAAGTTGACCCCTTAAAGGGAAAGTTTGCATTGCATCATTGTGTATTTGCAAAAGTTATAAATTCCTGTATTTATTTTTATAATCCTGAAAGTATGTATATTCTGGTAGAGGAATCAA
The DNA here is from genome assembly GCA_018881555.1 of Amblyornis subalaris. NCBI lineage: Eukaryota > Metazoa > Chordata > Aves > Passeriformes > Ptilonorhynchidae > Amblyornis > Amblyornis subalaris. The sequence goes on along the minus strand of JACAXG010000281.1, from coordinate 39,883 downwards.
AAAATAGAGCTCTTTCCAAGGTTAACATTCCCACAAAATACATAGTGCTTTCCATAAGGAGACTTTCATATGTCTTCAAAGTAAGTATCATGCCAGGTTGATGTCTTTCACGCATGTTGTTGCTGGAAGTACAACGCATATACAAGATACCAAATAGCTTCCTGATTCTTTTTCAACTTCCAATCTAAAAATATATTCAGTATCTGTTGTGGTTCTATTCAGATTCTTTCTGATACCGTGATTTCCTAGGGAGCTCAAGAAAGAACCTGGTTAATTCTTGGTGATGAATGTGTAGAAGCTTCAGTATTTTTCTTTCATAATGCAAGAAGTCTCAAGAAGTTGACACAACCCTTTCTATTCTGCCTTGTTCTGGAAAATGGCTGGTGGATGGAAAGCCTTCCAATAGGCTGTTGAAGCATGAGGGCTTGTAGTAATCCATTACTACATGGCCTCAGGACCTCTATTGCACTTATAGGTTTCTTTCTGCCCAAGATTCAGCTGTGAGGCACTCAATAATTTCTAGTAGCTAAAAATTCCTAGCAAAAAAGACAGAACATCCCAGTGTCCAGCAATATCACAGAAACCCCTTTTCTGTTGTAAAGAAAAAAATTGAATCTGAGTATGTTGACTAACCAGAATAAGAATGAATAGTAATAATAATGAATCATTGTGAACCTTTAGTCACATTGGCTTGTTTAGGGAGAACAGCATAATGTAATTTCAGTAATCTCCATATATCTAGTGTCAGTGAAATTAATACTTTTTCTTTTGTGGCAAAATATTTGTGCCAAATGATAAAGGAAAAAGTAAATCCTGTAAAGCACATGTTAATGAGCTAGCTAAAATCCCAAATTATTTCACCCCTCAACAGGCAAACTGCAGAAAAGCTGCATCAGAAAATGTACAGATTTTTTTTCTGATGTCTTTTAAGTCCTTTTGGCTTGCAAAGTAGGCCTAATCCTACAAGGCTGCTGGATTGCTTAAGCAATTTGAAATAGATGAAAGATCAGTAAATGTCAAAAAAAAAGAAAAAAGGCAAAAATATTGATAGTTACATTGTCTCCTACATGTCTCCTTTCACCCATGTAGTTATTTTTTTAGAAAAATAAGGAGGTGGAAGGCTGCCAGCTCACTTATCATCTATCCTTCCTAGCTGCAGGCGGAATGAGAAAAGGTTACACCTATCAACTGGAAGATGTTCTCTGAGGAGAATGATTTTCAAACTATTCACAGGTCACTTTAAGGCATGTAATTATACAGAAACCTCTAAACACTAAAAATTGAAGCAAAATTTTTTAAATAGTAGCAGATGCAAGTCCTTTAAAGCATTTAACTATCTTGTGTGAACTTTTGGTTGTGATAATACTAATCTCCCTTTCACTGACTGATAAAATGTTTTTTCCTTTGTCATGTAGATTACGCTGTATACCAAAGTAATTTATTTTTACTCATTGAGTGTAGATTCACAGGGATTTGTATTATCATCACGTTTTCTTTACATAGTCAGCTTCAGGAGCTGACTGTTTTAAAAGTAAGGCACAGGAAATCTGAATTTTTACGGAAAAAATACTGACTTATATGGGATATGGGGTGCTGGTGTCTTTTCTCACTTGTCAGACATTCCATCTCTTTTACTTTCTGTCAATAACTGGAAGGCAGTGGTGGCAAGGTCCTCAGGTTAAACAAAGAGGTAATAGGTTCAGCACTGAAAAGGAACTTCCCAGCACTAGATATCAGATGTGACATATTTTGGCAATAATTGCAAATGCAAACTTACTTACTTCATCCTTAATATTTTTGTTTCAATATTTACTTCCTCTGATATTGCCTGTGCTAAACTAGATAGATAAACTTTGTAACCAACTCCCCAAGTGTGTTACTACTGGCTATATTTCGCTAATCATTAGAAATAAAATTTTGCTTACATTACAGACTTAGCTGGTTTTTGCATCTCTTTTTTTACTAATCTTTGTTCTATCTCTATTTGACACAGATATGCATTCAAACTAATTAAGGAAATTTGCTTTGACTCAGCATGAAAAGGAGGGCAAAAACAAGGGCAGAAAGATGAAAATAGTATCACCTATTAGCTAGTTCTTACACATATTAAAAAAAATGCAGTAAGAATGACTAGGTGGGTTCCCTGGACCGTATTACCATAGAAGATTCTCTTGGAGAATCTCAGATGTTCAGCCTTAATTTGGGAAAGCAGCAGTAGGCCTCAGGTTTAGCTAGCCGTTCATCTTCCTCACTCTGTACTCAGAGAAGGATGCTGAAGAAACAAATTTTTGTTTACCACAAGCAATGTCGGGTTTATTTCAAGAGTGTAGACAGGCTTCAACAAGCATCAAAACTCTACTTTTTCTAGTGTTTCAACTTGTAGGTTCAGTATTTCAGAGTATTTACTTCTGAAAATCAGCAGAAGTCTGTAGAGTTTGCAAAGGACAGTGTGAAATAAAATGTTGTTAACTTGTAATATGTTGATTAAATTTATTGCTTGGATCTCAAAAAAAAATCTGCAACCAAACCAGAAATGCACGCAAAATTTATTTTATATAGTGAAGTACCTCATATGCAAGACTGGCTTTATGGTTTGATTACTGTCCACTGAACACATGGTACAAATTATTTCAGTAATCCTTCATAAAGCATGCTCAAGTATTTTGCATATTAAATGAACGTATAGCTAAACAATTGATATCTCCTGTTGAAGAACCACCACCAGACATTAAAGTGTAGTCAGTATGTCAAATTAATTTCCACAGTATCATTAGCATATATCTCCTAGGGATGAAACTAAGCTGAAGTATGACTACTTCTGCATAGAGGGACCCACCCGGTCTTGTTCTCACATGGGTTGCTGCTGTTGGTACAACTGTAGCGGCCACTTTGGGCCGTGGCTTTGCGTGCGACCTTGCAAACTACTGTCTAACTGGTTGCAGCCTTCTGGATATCATCCAAGATCTGTCTTGCATCTAACCCAAATCAGTAGAAGAAAGAGAGAATGAATATATTTATATGTACATTATATGTATACACATGCCTAAGATACATAAATAATGCATAAATATAGGTTTATATTTACATATTGGTATATATATTCTATTACCACAATTGATAAACAAAGATTTACATGTATTTGGACTTGCTTTTTAAGCAAGACTACCTCAGAAACCTATCTTCAAATGAATATTGGGACAAGCTATAGCTTCTTACTTTGAAATGAAATGCATACTCTAGTACAAAGAAAAAACTGATTTTATCTTGATAATTTCTTGCTTTTTTCTATGCACGTTAGTCAAGTACACGATAAAATGTGGCCCAAAGATAATTTTTTGAGAAAATTGTTTTCTGAGAGCTAGTAAACATGTATCCCAGAGACGAATCAAAACCACTCTCCCAGAAATATTTGCGAGTAGTTATCTCATGAAAGACGTATTGTAACATATCCAAAAAATCATGAGAAAATAAATAGGCTTCCCAGGAACGTGTTCACACGTGGCAGAACCAATTCTATGTTAAAATACATATTACAATATCGCCAAAACAGTTTTCCAACACCTAGGGGACCAAAAAAGCAAATGAAAAGAAAGTCGTGAAAAGAAAAATTACCTGACAAAAATGTTTCTAAAATTTGAAAATGGTACGCAGAAATGTATTGTCTTCAGCCAATAATACATCCAAGGAATTTTAAAAACGCTGTTTTATAGATGCTTTCTGTGCATACTGTACATACTACTCTGCTTAAAATTTATATATACTTCTCTTAAGAGATGAAGTGCTTCTGACCACTGAACAAGACTGCCAGATTTTCCCGGGATGCATCATTAGGCCTTTTTCCAGTGCCATTCTTTCCCCTTTTAGCATTTTTTTTAGTTGGAGTTTTGACATTTTTTGCATTAATCATGGCAACCCCTAGTGTAACCTATTGACTTCTGTGATGTCAGGATACCTGATACCTGTCACCTGGTAACTTTGGTTGCTTAGTTATCCACTATATTGGAGACTAGTGGAGTTGACCAAAAAATATAAAAAGGCTTGATTGCATGTTGTAGGTCCCACAAATTACTTCTCTCAAATCTAAACTGTTTGGGCCTTGACTGGGACAAGCAAAACATTAAGCAGGAGATTTTATGATTTTTATATATTGATAAGCATTTTGCTGCTGACATTCATTTTATGCTTCTTGCTATAAAAAAATTAGCTCTCAGAGCCAGTATTCTGGTGATACTCATTTTCTGTTGTGCAAACAGAAAAAGACAGTAAACATCTACAAATACACTATTTAAGTTTGTGTACTCAGTTGTTTGAGTTCAGTTGGATAATTATATTTAGTAAATATTTTCATCTTATACTGTCTGACATCATTTACAGGTTTCTATTCAGGATTATCTTTACAGAACTACATATAGGGAAAGCTCTGGAGACAGAAAAACTGGCGTGACAGAGAACTTTATAATCTCATTAAGGAAGCATTGCTAAGAGAGGCTAGTGAGATGATAAGAATACTATTGTAGAAGCTAACACCTGATGTCAATACATAAATGAATTTTAGTGTGTAAAGAAAAAAAGGAAAATGTGTAAATTTAGATCTTTTCATTTTTGACATTTACAATCTCTTTCAAAGCTTTGAAAGAAAAGCTTCCAATAAACAATTGGGAATTTGTTCATTGGCAAATAAATTATTTATGGACTGAAATAATAGAATGGACAATCACACATAAATAAGTTTTCTGAAGTTTCTGAGGAAAAAGTAGGAATAATTACAAAATGGTGTGATGGTGTATTTGTTAGTATCCTGTGTTGTTTAGATTTAGGTGTTTGTGCTGGTTTGAATGTGAACCAGCAGGGGAAATTAACCCCACACAAACATCTCAAGAGAGATTTAGGTCAAAATTAGTGTTTTAATAGAAAGGTTAAAATAAATGCAGGAATACAGTAACACCAGTCTAAACCGAGAGAGTCACAGTACAACCTGACAGTGGTTGCAGTCCTGTTGAAACTCTGGAACTGGGTGTCCAAGGGTCTGGGTGTCCAGTGGTGAAGGTCTGATCATCCATGTGTCCAGTGGTGTGGAAAGCAGTAGTCCTGTGGAAAGGCCTGGTCCTCTGGGGTATCCAGTGGTCTGGTTGTCCGGTGGTGGTGGTCCCATCCCCTGGTTGTCCAGTGGTGGTTTTTCTCCATCACCGAGCCTGTTTTTATGTGGTATTTCCTAGCTGATATCTCCCCCAGGGCTGGGGATTTCCACAATGGAAGGGGGTGTTTCTGATGTTCTCTTCATCGGAGCATATCGGGTTTGATAATGGACCGTTAGCAGGGATAATCCACTCAGGATGGGTGGTGTTTGCTGCTTACCGGGGAGGTTATCACAGCTGAGATAAGAGATACTACCCCACCTCACATGATCTGCTCCTCCTCAGGGACCAGGTGTGTAACCACCTGACAGTGAATGACCCACCTTATCAAGGAATTATGTGGGTGGTGACAGAATACATCCTTTTTTTTGGTTAAGCCAGGACAGTGTTTTAGTTTTTTCAGAGAAAGGTGTCTCAACAGTGCTATATGACTGAACACAAAAATCAGGGATCATGATGAGGATTTTTTGGACAATAGAAACTAGCAAAAATCTCCAATACTTTAGAGAAGCATCCCTTTGTTTTTAGTAAGTCTTCCTTCTATTAAGGGAATTTGCATTGTCATTAATGTTATCTAAAAGAATAAAAAGCATAAGATAATATAAATAAAATAATCTGTGTCTGAATATAAATATTTCTGTATCTTTCAGATATAAGTAAGTAATTTATACAACAGACAACAGATGCCATTCCTGTTTATACAATATCTAGAAGACATCTGCACTATGTTTAGGAAGATTTATTACTATGTGATTTTTTATAATTTTTTTTCCCATAAGAACTCCTAAAGATGTGAGTGCAACTAATAGCTAGGCATGTGGCCTGACTTTTACTGTGCTTAAGACAGGTAATAACATATATCTGAATTATACTGTCTGGTCTAAAATAACCCAAATAAGGAAACTTTTATTTAGGCAAGTCTTTCAGGTGCTTTTACCAGACTCTTAAAATGATGTGGAAATTACATGGCTTAGTATAAATCAAGTAAATCTCTCTTTCACAATTGAATGTGAAGTGCATTTCTTAGTTTTCTCCTTTTTTCTTGATAAAAGGCACTAGACCCAGCATAGAAACCTGCATTAAAAGTATTCCTTTCTGCAATCATTAGCAGTCATCACTGCACTTAGCAGTTCGAAGTTGATGATGTCTTCTATATAATTTTCTTGGTGTCTTCCAATCATGCAACTGCTTTTACTGGTCTTTAAATACTGTAAATTGAACCTGAGTTTCTCTGTATCTGAGAATGGCATAGCAATTCAATAAGTCTGAGGTTGAAAGGATGCTTCCCTTAGTAGCCTTTTCTCTTAACATTTTCCATCCACAGTGTTCCACATAGCAATTTGTCCAGAGACAGTAGAGTCACGGCCATGATGGGAAGGAGGATGTCATTGAAGACGGGATTAGACTCACCCTCAGTTTTTAGAAAGACTGACAGAATGAAGCAGAAGGGCATAAATGGTTTTCAGGTAGCACATGCAGAGAAGTAAAATATATTTTTTATTGTAGAAGAGTAGTTACGAAGTTTTGAATGGGGAGAACAGCAACATTGGTTTCTTTGATTCTCTGGCTTTTGGGACTAAATACTGATGCTGTAGAAGGAATAGAATGACATAATGATGCTGCCAAAGTACTGAAAGGGAGAAGGGATGTGAGTTAACAAAATGGTTTCCTGTAAATTTTCCAAGCCCTAACTCCCTAATAATGACTCTACTAAGGTCATGGCATTTTCACTATGAGGTTATTGACAAGGTATGTTGTAACAAAGGGATTTTATAATGCTGAATTAAATACAGAGATCTGAATGTACAGCCTTGTTATCAAAAATAGTACAGACTATAGGATTAAGATCTAGACAGTTCAGGGTAAGAATCTGTAATTAGTAGGCACCTTTATTTTTCAATGACTGGCCTATTTTCTCTTGCTGCTCACTTCTTCATGTGTACAATAGTGGTTTGCAATTATGGATTTTTGGGGAAGGTAGCAAGAGAAACTGCTTTTTAATGCAGGCATTGGTACCTAATGAATTTTCCACTGAGCAAGCTTAACCCTAATTTTTAATTTTAACAAATTCTTTGTTAATGTGGAAAGGTGCAAAATATTTTCACAACTTTTACTCTCTAGCACAGATATTATAAAGAAAAAAAGGCGGTCTTTTCCTCCTTGGTAGAATGTTGATGAAATGAGGGTGGATGTCGTGTGGTTGTGTGACTCAGAATGAATCAATTTGGGTGGGTTGACAACTCAGCGAGAGAGATGCTGGAAAAATTCAGGTACAGTTGATAAACCACTTCCTGCGTTTGTGAGCCATCATCCTGGTTTTGGTTGGGATATAATTAATTTTCTTAGTAGTGGGTACAGTGCTGTGTTTTGGATTTAGTATGAGAACAATTTGATTAACACACTGGTGTTTCAATTGTTGCTAAGTAGTGCTTATCCTAAATCAAGGACTTTGCAGCTTCCTCTGCTTTGCCAATGAGGAAGTGCATAAGAAGCCAATGAGGGAGCATAACCAGGAGACCTGATCCAAACTGGCTAAAGGGATATTCCATACAATAAACTCATGTCCAATAAACTGGGGGGAGTTGGGTGGGAGCCACTGGTCACGGCTTGAGGACAGGCTGGACGTCGGTCAGCAAGTGGTGAGCAATCGAACTGTGTATCTTGTGTCTTTCTTGGGGTTTATGTCTCTCTTTTTTTTTGTAGTTTCACTTTCATTACTGTTGTTTTTGTTATTGCTGTTATTATGATTATTGTTATTATTATTGTTGTTTTTTAATTTTATTGGGGTTTATCCTTTTTTCCGCAGTTCTCCTCCCCGTCCCACTGTGGGGTGGGGAGTGATTGAGCAGCTGCATATTACTTAGTTGCTGATTGGGATTAAACCACAACAACATGGTATTGAATATGTTTATGAATTGCATCCCAGAGGAAAAGAAAAATCATATTGCTCTTCATGTCTACAGCCACACAGCATTGTATTTTACTGTATTAAGAATCTAAGTTTGAGGAACAATTGTTTTCTGACAACAAATACTATTTGCGTTATCTTTTTTGGGAGTATCATTATTATTTTTACACGTATGTTTGTTGTACCATATTCATCCTGTTCCTGAAAATTAAGCTGCATTCAGGGGTAGTACTATCTTTTTTTGATGATTTCTATGGGGTAATAACATACACAAATCATTAGCCCAAATGTAACGGCAGCCTGAAACTGTGACAACTGAAACAGCTTTGTGTGTTTCTAGTGATATGAAGACTGTCATCAGTTTAAAAATAAGCTGCTAACAGATGTTTAGTACGCTCTCCTTTTTCATTGACAATGTGAGTCAAACCCTGAATAGTTGGCTATGCAAAACATTTCCTACCGAGCCAGTGGTATCACAAATTTATTTTACCATGTTTACTAGATTATTGCATTACGCTGGGCCACTGTAACAATTCTGAGTGTTAATTAGGTTTCTCTAAATATTTTATATTTTCATTTAGTGGTGAGGGGAAAAAAACCTAAAAGGGTTCACATCACACCAAATTCAGATTCCTTCCTTTTGTCTGATAGTGAAATTCTGTCCTACACTTTGACAATCTCTATCAATTTAAGGCATTTGAGTCAATACGAAATAAGAGGGAAATGTGAATGAAGGTCTATGTTCACAAAACTAACGGCAAATAAGTGATTTTCCTCCTCCTTGAGGTATGTACCTCTGGGTGTAAATCACCAACACTGGACAAGGAAGTTCTCATTCTTTCCCTCAGGAGTTGTGAATTTAATCACTTAACCAAAATTAGTGTCCTAGGTACCACTAGGTAAGTAATCTAAGATCTCTTTTTTGATGCTGCTGCTTTATCTTGCCTAATAAATAAAGTTAGGAAAAGTTAGACAGTCTGAACCTCAGAATTAGATTGCAGCATTATTAGTGTTTTATACAAATTAAAGCAGTTTCACAGAAAGGAAAGATCCAAATCAGAATTTTGTATAGTATTTTAGTGATTAGCAAACTTACTTGTCAGGTGAGAAACTTCTGCTGAGTTCCCTTTGTATTTGATTTATTAACAGATATCAGAGTCCAGATTTCATAGGGGGTGTAAATAATGTGATTACAAAGACACCATGGAAGTTCAACCCATTTACCCCTACAGAGAACCAAGGCTTTTATACATAATAAAGTGCAACTATAAAAGATAAAGTTTCAAAACACCATTATTTTGAACTCCTGCTTACATGGAAAATGGAATAATTCAAAATTATGGTTTGTTTATTGTTAACCTGTCTATTTAAAGTAACATTTTTATAACTTTGCCTTTTTTTTTCTTTTTAACAGCACCTTCAGGCTTGAAAGAATATCTATATTTGGAGGCACGTCAGTCCATTTCTTGCATATCAGATTCATCATTGTGACTTCTTGCGGGCCAGATCTGAGAAGTAACCAGGAACCTGACCCTTAGTGGAGAATGGAACAGCCCTTCAAGTCAGAGCACAACTGATCACTAGTGTAATCAGCATTGAATCATCTCTCTCAGATCTGATAGCTACAAGCTGGGTCCTGGCAAATGCCACAGCCTTAAATTCCATTCAGTGGGAAAGAAGGATAAGAGAACTAAATGTCTTGCCCCGTTCTAGAAACTGCTGTCTCCAAGCCTGACACCTGAGTTCCGTGCTGAGCAATCAGAGTACCAAACAACGAGTTTTTTATGGGTACAGCCAGCATCCACAAATATTTCAATATGTAGCCAAAAGGAGAAAAAAAAGCATTTATGTGATTTCAGAAAATGAATACATTTATTGTAACACAGTGGGGAAAGAAGACCTCTGTCATCACTTGTACATATTCAAAGCCATACAGGAACAGGGCATAAGTGAAGTTCAATCACTTAAAAGGATGCTGTCTCCTGTCCTCCACCCAGCTTTAAGGAAGTTCCACTTGTAGAGATTGCATCTTGATGCACTTCTAGTATTTGCACTGTCACTTCCATTCAGGGTAATGGTGTGTGCCACCATTTGCACAGATGGCCCCAGGAGATTTTTGACCACAACAAGCTATATTTTGCCAGGGCTCCAAAAGGAATTAAAATGTTAGAACTGAAGAAAGACATTTATGCTCTCTTTTAATATGGGGATCTCTTCACAGAAAGGACTATGGTCCTTTCTTAGGATTAAATAAATACATGCATATACATACATATATATATATGTATATATATGAAAAAGCAGCAACATGATAAGGGGTATTTAAAAAGGGGATATAATCTTTTTTAATAGCATCCATTTTTTTTATCATATTAGCATCAGAGAAATTTAGTCTGTTGAATTATACATCAAAAAATGTTCCTATTGAACATTGACATTTTAGTCCCAGTTACTGCTAAAAACATCATTTGTAATGTGTACTTGACATAAAATTTTTCTAGCCATTTGTCTATGCTTCATGGAGAAATCTAACAGACAAGCAACATTTTCAGTTTATTTTTCTAAATAAATGTCATTTGTATTATTTGCAGTCACTCATTCTGGCTGGTTTTCATTATCTCCAAAAGTGATTTAAAGACAGAACCAAAACACAGGAATTGTTTGTTCTTGTTAAGCTGTAATGACTTGCTGAATGAAAGCTTTAATATAAATACTGTAATTTGTAAAATGATGAAGTATATTTATATAGGCAAATATGTATGGAAAACAAAAGGAGGTATTTTAACTCTTAATTTCAGAACATAGTTTATTTTAATATCCACAGGAAGAAATTAAATATATAATGGGATAGCTTTTTTATTGTCAGTGAGTTTTAGTAAGTGAACATTTGGATGTTTAAGAATGAAATGAATGTAGTCGAATAATGGTGGTTTCCCAAATTATACAGAGACCTTTGTCAGCTGTCTCATTTTACTCAAAAACTGATTTAGTTATTTGGGGGGGTGGGTTTTTCTGGGGTGTGTGTGTGCAAGGGTTTTTGTTTGGTGTTTTGTTTGTTTTAGCATATGGACAAGACCATGAATTTGGTACTATTTGATCATAATTTGAAAAGCTGCAGAATAAGAGGTTGTTCCTTAGAACAATCTACAGTTTACAGTTAAGAACAGTCATTGTTATCCATCTAATGCAGTGTTTTGTTGTAGAGTTATTGAACAATGCTAGAGCTGTTTTGAATAAATTTTTTTTTCATTTTTTTCTTAGTCCATTATCCTGTATGTAATTTTAAGAGAAAGGTAATGCATTTAGTTCCCAGTTCATTTAAATCATTAATCTTAAACCCAGTTATCTGTGTCTGATTTATAAAGTTGAATATGTTTTCCTTTCGTTTCATTGCTTTATGGAACCATTTAAGTGCTCACTAACAGAAAAAATACCTTTCAATAACAAAAACTAATAAAAAAAATCTGTGGGTTAACTTTGTAAAGGGCAGATATCTTAAAATTGTGTTGCTCTGCTCTAATGTGCTAACAAGTGTATGTGTGTATGTTCGTGTGTGTGTGCACGCATGGCACCCTTACCTGCTCATGAATGAAATGCCAGATCTGCTGAATTAAGTGCCACAAGTCCTGTTACTGCAAAAGATGCTCATGTTACTGTGTTTTTTGGTGAAAGACCTGAGCTCTGTCTTTGCTTGTGACTCTGAAGCCATAAACAGCTTTTGAAGTTTGTCAGGAAATCAGAAAATTAAATAATACATTTATATTAGACTCCTTCATTTGGCAAAACTTGGGATGATCTTATGATTTTACTCTTTTATGAAAGTTAGTGGTCAATTTCCTTTGGTGCAATGAATAAACAAAACCTTTGTATTTGTTACAGAATTATGGCTGTGTTTTGTTCACACACAATTTAGCTTTTGGGTGGCTTACAGTGTTTTTACTCTGATGTCATTTCTCTGGCATTAGAATACCTTATTTGGACACACAACTTGCACAGCCTTGGTTTTCCTCTCTTTTTGGTGACCTATATTTAAAATTGGAAATCTTATTCTTTGAGACAAGTATTCAGAGTTGTTTAAGGAAGGGACAACATTATTGAAACAATAAAAAAAATTTCAGAATTATAATTTGAACACTTCCACTATTGCCTCATAATAACGCTTGGAAAAGCTCATATTTTTGTGAACAAAATGCATTCATCTATATCTGAATATAGCCCAATAAAAATCTAGTGAAACCATTTGTTACTACTTGCAAGTACTTTTCTGCTATGCTGAGTTCTAGAGCAGCTTCTGTGTAAAATTTTTATTGCACAAAGCCCACCTGAAAAAATGCACAGTTTTCTTCAGAAAAATACATGAGATATGAAAAATAATTACCTGGTCCAAAGAGTGGTTTTATGTAATGTGTGCAATGCAGAAATAATGAACATGTACCGATATGTAGGCCTAATTTAAGTGACAAATGTAGTTGGAAGATAACACTGCAAACCATAGCTCTCATCAATCACATAGCATTATTTGCAGCTCTGCTTAACTGGGACTTCATGCTGGAAAGTAAATTTCAGTGTGTGTGCACACACATGCAATGCCATGTATCATGTCTTATTCTGCTACCAATATTACTGAGAGAAATCCAGATTGCTTGATTTTTGTAGATTTAAATTAAATCTTTAGGTAAATATTCAATATTGGATATAAATTGAGATGATGTCTGCATATTGTGCAGATACTCGCATGAGACCACACTTCAACACACAATTGCAGAAATTGTTGGCAAATAATTGCACTGAAATGCTTTTTCATAAATTTTTTTTTCATAAAGTTTAAAACCGGAGGAAACAAATACATTATCTCATTAACCAGCAAAAAAATTGTGTTAATTCCATTACAAGCATAACAATTCTAAGCATACTGAGAAGACCAGCAGAACTTTTTCAACTAGGATGATGTTAGAGCAACTGATAGGTCCTTTTGCAGGTTTATGTGTCATTTATATAAGAAGTGCCTACAGAAATAGTTCTAGAGTAATAGTGTATTGTTTCATTAGCTGGCATCTGAAAAGCCACCTGAAGCAGCCAATAGGCTTCAAATGATGAGGTGTACAAAACAAAATGCTGACAGTTCTGGATGTGTCTACAAGACATACTTTCAGCACTTGAATTTCTTAAAAGACAGGGAACACCATCATTCATGAGAAAAATAGGGATGTGTTAAAATAGCTCTTTTGTGGAGTGGAAGAAAAAGATTACCAAAATCTGATAATCACCAGGATGTTATAAAAGTGTCCCTCTACTGCCACAGTTGCCCCAAGTGTCACATGTCATTAATATCCCCAAGGGACAGATTTTTTTTCTGTGATCAGTGATGTGCTGGGTACATAGCAAGACAATGATGCTGTTAATAAAACCTGACCACAACATAGTGGTAGGCTATTTTCTAAGAAGGGGTGGAGGAAGGACAGCCGTCACTCTGCCCTGGAGCTCCCCCGATGAAACTGGATCTTACGGAGAATATTAAATTGAACAGAGTGACACATACATTATGGTAAGATTCCTTAGAGGACTGCTGAGATTTAATTAATGATTTTCATGGACTGGACAGTTGAAGATTCCACAAGAGAAGATGCAAAAGCCAGGTGGATGCTGCTTAAATTACTTCAGCTGAATCTCTGTCTAGATTCAATATCCTTGCAGGGCTGCCAAGAAGCCAAGAAATCTCCCCACAGTTGGACTCAGCTTCAGAAAGGACAATTATAAACAAGGACTTCTGTTCGGGAGAATCTGGAAGGAATACTAAGAGAGTTAAGTCATGGCAGATGGCACAGAGACTATTTAAGGTATTATTGAAGGCAGAGAACAAACATATTCTGCTTAGCAAGAAAAGCTTGAGAAAGGGTGAAAGGGAAACCACACGGCTAATCAGCAGGATATCAGAGGCTACTGAGGGCAAGAAGACATCCTTCAGATAGCTGAATATTTTTAAAGAGAATGTAAGGACTGTAAGCTTCTTAAGACTAAATATAAATTAAAAAAAGAAAAAAAACAACAAAAAACAAACCCACAGCAACGTTAATCAAAACAATTGCAAGATAGTTAGATTTCTTAACTAAAACAGTTGAAAGAAATGTAAGAACTATGAAATTCTATTTCTACAAAAGAGCAGAGGGAAGTCTGGGAGAGAATATGGAATGCTGAAAGATAATCAAGGAAAACAGAAGCAGAAGCAACTTCTTAGAAGAAGTTATAGGAACAAAATTATCGTAATATTTTGATTCTGCCTGTGCTATAGAAGGGCTTTGGTAGATTCTCACATGTGAATTTTCCTCTGTGGGGGAAATCATATGAAGTCATGCTTTGTCACTTTGAGGTACAAAACAAAATGAAGGGATATACACCCGAGATGTTTGAAGACACTCAGGGATGAAATAGTCAAAATGATACCTGTGGCATGACATTAATTGTTTAAAGCTATTTTGATAGCTTTTGAGATGTGAGATTGCAACTGTGTTGCCAATTTTAAAGTGAACTTCAGAGCGGTTGAAAGAAGAGTGTAGGCTATTAAATCAGTACTGAGCAAAACAGTTCAAATGGTAGTAATACCTTTTTAAAAGGAACTGGAACGCATCTCAGGAGTGTCAATATCACCAAACACTACAGGAAATTGCACAGATGGCTAAGAGAAAAGGCAGAAAGTTCCTGCATTCAGAAAAAAATGTAAAATATGGGAGAAAATAGTGATTTTGGGTCAGTTTTCACAGCAGACAGGGGCCAAGAGTGAAGTTCCATGGGACATGTACTGGGATACATGTGTCTCAAAATATATTTGAACATGTGAATATGGTGGAAAAGTAGTGTATATTTATTTGGTAAATTTTCTGACCGTACTAAGTTATTAAAGGTATTAAATATGAGTGGCCTGAATGACTGTTTATTAAAATGTAAAAAGAAATTCAGTTAAGATAAATGTAAACTGATGTGAAAACAATCTTTTATTTCACATATTTAACTTCGTTTGATATGTAGCAGTTAAATGTTTCTATGAAAATATTGGTCTTGTGTTTAGGTGGTCAAAAAAAAATGCAAGTATGCAGCTAATAATTATTAGGAAAGCAACAGAGAAAATAAGTGAACATTAATAGATGTGCAGTAGGCCATGTTCAACAGGCCATGACATTTAACTTTTTAAATACTATGTCCAGTTCCTCATCTGGAAAAAAACCCAAACAGAAAGATGTAATCAAACTGAAAAATCTTCAGAGAATCAATGACAAAGGTAGAAAAATGAAATGGTAGAATTAAACTCTGTCTGCAAAGTGACAGCAGGCAATGATTCTTCTGCTCAGCAGAGGTGTGAAAGAGAAGTAGAGCAACAAGATCATGAATGGCATCAAGTGTGCAGTGGTAGGGGACAAAGCTAGTCTCTGGGAAGCTAAAAAATGATGCAAAAGTGGTTATTTAAGCAATGAGGAGGGAAGCTGTGGAACTCTTTCACTTAACATATTGCGTATGCTGAAAGTTTATTAGCAGGACTTAGCAGGGGCTGTGAGAAGAAAAGCAAAAATAGTAATTGAGAGTTGCTAAATGAAGTCATCCTGATTTTGCCTCAGTGAAGACCCGTTGGCCTTAGGGAGAGTATCATGAAGATGAATTTCTACATGCATGTTCTAGATCACTATCAGCTGCTTTTGTGGCCCAGGTATTCAATTTATGCAAACTGAAACCTTGGGCCAGAAAATTCTGCTTTTGCAATGTGTAGTGTGTACTTTATAGAGGCACAAACAAATTAACAAAACCAGCCAAGAATGTTCATGAGGAAAGCACAAACTAAAATTCCTTAAGACAGGTAAGGGATAATGTTGTAGAAGTTATGTCATTATTAAAAACTCAACTATGTATTAGTTCAGTAACCTGTTATACTGAGGATTTGGTACTGAGATTTAAATAGGCTTATGTATTAATTAAGAAGACTAATGTCAAGCAGAGAGATAAATGTTTCAGGAAGTAAAACATTACAAATTAACAAAACCTGCAATCTTTTGATTAGTGCTGATTAAACATCTGTGTGTGTTTATTTGCTTCCTTAACATTATTAGTGAAATAAATATATTTCACCAATAAATATAGTTGCATTGTAAGTTGTAAATGGAAACCATCTGGAAAATCACAATGAGGAGCTTAGAATTTGAGAATCTGAGACCCATGTTGATTGGGCAAACTCCCTTTGAATTACCTACGTTTAAACAACTATAGAGTTTGTACACACTGACAGCAACTGGGCATATGACAAACCCATTATTTATAGTGGAGACTTTGACACTTTATTTTGTTAGAGAGATTAATACTTAAGATGTATCTTCCTAGAAGGCCTAGTAAATAGAATTTAAAACTTTTGAAAATTGAATTTCTAGGCCATATACGATTATAAATGAACCAAAATCTGTATGTAATGTGGTATTCAATGGAATTTATTTGATTTAACCTATTATTTGTTTCCATTTAAACAGCTGTTGCAACAGCAATAAATAGGTTGTAGAAAAATAATTGTATAATAAGATTTTTTCATAGAGAAAAATGTTTTTGAAGTTGTAGCTGTAAAAGTGAGTAAATGTCTATTTATTATAATTCAGTGAGTAAAATATTATTGTTGTGTGTATAACTGTTACAGTTGTGGCAATACGACAATACCCTTGGTTTTAAAATTGTTTTTCATTTATCTATTTTTAGAACAAGCGCTTGCTTTTCCTCCGGTTTCTCTATAAGGCTCTATGCTTTCATATTGCTAAAAGAGACCTCTGTTTCACTCATTCCTCTGTTTTCAAGCTACAATTGTCACTGTGACATTATAAAACTAACTTAAGCAATCTGCAGGGAATTCATTTGTGTTGATTATATGCCCTCTCCTTTTCTCTGAGAAGGAGATATTGCCGAATCGTCTTGTGCTAACAGACCTAGCTTAATTTTGTAACTTATAAGGATTTTATCTTAGGTAAAATTAAATGCTTGGTATATGTGTGCGAAAGCTAACTAAAAACACTGTCTTCACTACAGGTTGTTTAAACAGAGTTTTCTAAGAAGTTAATTTAAAATATCTTGAAAATAGATGAGAAGTATTTCCATCTGCCTGGTTATAGCTTTGTTCTACTTGAACTAAAAATGTGATGTTTTGAATGGAATGAATTGAACTGAATGAAATCACTACATAGCTAGTCTGTTTCTACTTTGCAAAATTATTACTTCTCTCACATTGTAGAGGATCCTACTCCACACTTAAACAAGTCCTTAATTAGGATTTAAAATTTCTTCTTTTTTTATTGAATGCAAAGAAGTGAGTAAACAAAGAATTATAAAATGTAGAATAGCAAAAGGGAGATCTTTATAAAAATAAAACTAAAAAAGTAGGAAAATTCAATTTGCTTTGGAAAGATGCAGTCACAAATCAATTGAAAATGCATTATAAGACCTGTTGTCACCTAAACTGTGACATGGAGAAAATTAACAGGAGAGGTCACACTGAACATTAGCTTCCTGGAACTGAGTCCTGCAAAATATGAGTTAATAAACAGTAAAATATAAAATATCATTTTCCCTTCAGACTTTCAAACTTTTGTCGTTAGGGTAGACCAATCTAAGCAATGATAAAAATGCTGGTTAGAAGGTCTTTCTGGTTAAAATCTGTTCTGGTTTCGCTTTGGAGGTGATCAGTCAAAGCTTTGCCTTCGTAGCCTTCTCTAATGGTGCATCCACACTTTCTATGGATATCCTGGTGTTTCATCATGAAAAAATTTTTCTATAGATACAACATGATCCATCCAGCTTGCTCTTCAAGGCCACTGTCCCTTGTATAGACATTTTTACATTGTTTGCTACTGCTTTAAGGAGTTAATCCCTGCTTCTTCAAATACGGCCCTTAGCTTTAACTTTACCAGACCAAAAACAGCTCATCTCACTCAACCTCTTTAGGTCTCTGGTACCCTCTGCTGCGTGTTGTGCACAGTTCATCTAGCTCAGGGCAAGAGCACATTGTTGGCCTTGTGGTCAACTATTACCCTCAAGTCCTCTCAGCCCAGGTCCTTTCATTTCATCCAGTCAGTCTCCATTGGCCACACCTATTCTACCCTAGGTGCAGAGCTTGGCCCTATTGCCTCTTAAATGTAATGAGGCTTCTCTAGGCAAAATACATAAATTTCCCCAGATCCTGCCGACTTGAATATTGGCATTCATTATGTCAGTCACTCCTGCTAATATCACCCAGAAATCTATCAAGTTTGCATTCTGTGTCATAATCCAGGTCCCTGATGAAGGGACACCTGTTCTGATCCCATGTTTTATCATGAAAGTTGTTAACATTGGTAGAACATGTTTTTTGATTGGTAAATCTGTGTGTATTGTTCCTGATTGTCTTCTCTTCCATGTGTTTGGAAATTAATTCCAAATGAATGCTGTTTGTGAACTTTAAAGTGTAAAAAGTGAAGCTGGTTTTTTATAGTTCCCTTGATGTCCCTTCCTTCTTAAGATGAATATATTTGCCTTTTTACCGTTGTTGAGGACCTTTCTTGATTGCCGTGGTTTTTAATAGATGATAGTAGCCTTGCATTTACTTCAGCCAGCACTTGCAATACCTTGAGGTCAATATGATCTGGTATCCTGTACTTAAGTTCAACATTTTTAAGTTGTCCCAAACTTCTTGGTCTCCTGTAGGCCTGCTTCCGAAATAAGCGTGATACGTGCAGAAGTTAAAAAGCAGGCTTTGACTGCAAAGACTGACATGAAAATGTCATTAAATAATTCAGCTTTTTCCATATAGTCTGTGAGTCAATTTGCTCTCCTATTCAGCAGCATGTATTTCCTGTGAATTTCCTTCTAATATTAGCATACTTCTAAGAACTCTTCTTGTTACATTTATGTCCCTAACTAGTTTTAGCTCTAATGAGGTTTTGGTGGTTTTATCCTTAACAGCATGAGCAATACTTTTCTAGTCTTTCTTTGTTTTCTGTTCTTGTTTTCACTTTCTGTATGATTTCTAGCATTTCAGTACTCTGCATAGTGGTTCTGTCTTTTGATTGAAATTCCTGGTCTACCTGCATGAAGGAGTGCTTTTCTCCTGAGCTCCAAATAATTTTTATTTAAAAGTCAGCTAGCTATTCTGGATGCTCCTTGTAGGCGACTCCAAGGGGACTACTCCAGCAATATTCTTATCTTCTTTGCCTTTCTCCAAATCTTGATCTCTTCTTCTCCTGGTCACTGCAACCCAAAGTGACATCTGTGGTCCCACTCACAACTGTTTCTTCATAATTGGGCAGCTGGTCAAAGAGTATTTCACTGGTTGGGCCCTTTAAAGTTCACATTAGGAATTCATAAGCAGTGCTTTGTAGACACTTTCATGATGACTCAGAATTGTATTACCTGTTCAGTACATGTCCATGTGGTCAAAATCCCTCATACGGA
The DNA here is from genome assembly GCA_018881555.1 of Amblyornis subalaris. NCBI lineage: Eukaryota > Metazoa > Chordata > Aves > Passeriformes > Ptilonorhynchidae > Amblyornis > Amblyornis subalaris. Next base: position 20,395 of record JACAXG010000281.1, on the reverse strand, counting down.
CCAATGGCTCTGATCAAGGGATTCCTCCTCATTGTCTGTAGACAGCTTCAGAGATGTCATCTTACTCAAGCAAGCTGTAACAGATCTCCATCACATCATCTATGTTGCATCCTCTCGGATGTAGACCTGGGGGGGTCTCCACAGACAAGTCTGGTTTCACACCAGATCTTTCCTCAGTCAGGGATTTCCTTCACATAATACACATCTCTGCTTCTTCTTTACTGCCCACCTTCCCTCAGCAGGCTTATGGAGCAGTCTTGTGAAGACACTCAGTTCAGTCTAATGGAAGCAGCAGCACTGTGGAACTGAAGAGTCTTCAGTCTTCATCTTTAGAGGTTTTGATGCATAGAGTAGCCTGGCAGGAAAGATTTATGCTTGGTTGTTCAAGCACAGAGGCAGGAGCATGACCTAGGAAACCTTTCTATGAATGGGAGAGAAGTTGTCACATGGGATATGAAGATGGGAATTTGAATATTACTAGCTTAGTAATCAACTGGTAGCAAGGAACATAGCAAAAGAAGGTGAGTGAAATCCCAAGAGCAACTATGAAAGTTACACAAGTGATGTACTAGTCAGATTTTCAGAGCTGTGTCCTGCTCATTGTGACACATATGAATAATGTCAAAGAGACTACCTGAAACAACCTGATGACTCAGCAGGAAATACTTGGTTGTCAGTTTTTAAGTATACAAAAGCTTCGATCAAGTTACTGCAGAAAGGCTCAAAAAATTTGAAATTTGCGAACATTGAATTTTGCCTTTTATACTGAATGAAGCTTTGAGACCAAAATAGACTGTCCTGCAGGCAAGCATAGAAATTGTTTTAATATGTTGTCTAAATTTGCTTTTAATTAATTTGTGCTTAACCCATATGCATACGAAAGTAGATGATTATCTGTGTGGACAAAAACAGGAGGGCAGAAAAAGGTTAAATTGCTTGGCACTTGATGACCACTTAATCTGGATACCTAGCAGGGTGAAAATATGTATGTCCTGCTACAGGTATAAAGATGATTTATTCTCAATTTATATCTACTTTCTGTTGACAGTATAATGCTAAAGGATTTGCTTAAACTAAAATAAGGCCTTTGCTCCTTACCACTATTGTTTTTTCCTAGTCACCAGTAAATTGAGTCACTAATGTCTGTTTGGCTACTTGTAGGATAGCTCCTGAATTAAAAAAAGAACTAGGAACATTTTTTTCTGTGAGCATCTCTAAAAAGCATGGGTGGGAAGAGAGCTGATAAGAAACAATATTTCTTTCTGATTGTTTGAGATCTATTATATGAGAAATAGAGTTATCTTCTAGATATACATCCTTCCACTGGCATGAAGCATGAGCAGATGGGAAGCTTATTTAGATTAGGCACTTAACTTTAAATTAACTAAAGCTACTTAGGATTAATCCTTCTTTATTCCAGATCACTGAGATAAGTTTTGACTAATGATTCATGGTCATGTTTAAAAAAATCTAACAATTTATGTCTATATTCATGGAGCATAAACAAAAAAGGGTAACAGATATTCTGCTTTTTACAAGGACTATTGTTAACACATAGAGGAAAAAACAATTTTTTGGCCTTGTCACATTTGCCGTAATCAGAAACCACACTGATACTAGAAAGAACAGTTTCTTTACCCAGGTAAAAAAACCAACTTCATAGCTATTCACATTTGATGAATTCAAGCAAGTATTACTAGGTTATCATCTCTACTTGCCTGCATTAATATTCAATAGGTCTTCTTTTTAGAACCTACCCTAGCAACCAGTATATTTTTCTTTTGGGAGGATCATATTGACAAAGCAGAGACATGGGCAGATATATTTATTCAGAAGACGTAATTTAAATGTGAACGTTTCTAAGCTAAGAGATGTTTTTGAAATCTTTTCAGACCTCCATTAATATGAAATGGGCATCAGTATAATCCTTGAGGGACGATATTTTAGTTTTGATTGAAACAGGAAATGCAATTTAATGACATCTCTAAGGACAGAATGATTAGGGCTGCAGGCAAAAATATGAAGAACACAGGGATTTTCAAATGCTTGAACTGCAGAGGCAATACATTCTGTTCTTTTACCCTCTGGAATCATGTCTCTGATAAAAGCATGCTTATTACACAGATACAGAAGGATAAAGACTATAGTCATCACCTGCTGTTCTCCTGCTGGGTTTTCATGTACTACTTTGTCTTCATAGAAACAATCAGTTTACCAGGCGGATGTCTTGTGGGGTTTTTTGTTATAATTATTATCAGTTTTGAAATTTTACCCAATAGGGATTTAAATATTATGGGGTTTTTTTAAGCTGCTATTTATTCTGGTGTCTGAAATATCTTCTAATTTGATGGTACAAATATTTTGAAAGTGTTTTATTTTTGCTGAAATCTGAAGTTTGGGGTACCAAGAACATCTGCAACAGCTAATATGAGTGACCAGCTTATCCACTTCAGTTCTTCTCTGTTATTTTTGTTTTGGCATTAATCAAACCTCTGGTCTTTTTTGCATTTATCCATTTTTTAATATAATTTTCCTTTTTCAAACCAAAATAAGCTTTGTTAGCTCAACCAAGGTAGCATAATGCAAGTTTTTGTTACACTGGTGTTTAATTTTTTAAATATAGATCTATATTTATACAAACGTGAACATATTTTATTTTTTGGAGAGAAGTGGCACAAAATTACAATGCTAATATCTGAAATTTTTAGATAATATATTATTTAGCACCACGAAGATTGCATGCACTGAGCTTGCATGCTTAGATACTTTTTGTTTAGTTTTGTATGAAGCAGTTTTGACATTTATCTTCATTGTCATTGTGCCAAGGGCAATTCATTCTGTTTAATATCTTGCTGAAGAACAGAATGACGGTCAAGTATTAGACATGATACATACTGTGTTAAAAAGTATTCCTGGGGCAACATCAATGAATCAAGAATATTGTAGAGCACAAAAGTAGGATGACTTTCTTGTAGAATATGTATGACAATTTTTTGTCTCTTTCCGATATACAATCTGGAAATGATGCTAAGGGTTTTTCTGAGTGTTAATGAGACTGCTGTTCCTGAAATAAATTCTCAGAGAGTTCTTATATAAATCACGATCATCTGAAGGCAGAGTATGTTTACTGACAGAACTGTGGAGCACTGAACCCCTGGCTATTTAATCCTTGGAATCCATAATAGTTATTTCTTTGGTTAGGGTGTTTTTGGGATAAATGTGGTTAGTGAGCTAATAACGTAAGCAAACCACTCAGAAAGAGGCCTTTTTAGTGCTGCTAAAGCACTGCTTACATGCTGTAAATGACAAATGAAATGAACATGAACATTTTTTTTTTGAACACTTGAAGAAAATTTTACTTTCACTATAAATGGCAATATGCTTGTCTTATGTAAGTACAGTGTCATTCTTTAAAGGAAGAAGAGGCTCTGACAACTTATTTGAAGAAAAGAAAAAAAAGAAAAAAGGAAAAGGAAAAAGGAAAAAAGAAAAATAAAGAAAAAAGAAAAGAAATAAGAAAAAAGAAAAAAGAAGAAAGAAAAAAAAGAAAAAAGAAAAAAGAAAAAAGAAAAAAGAAAAAAGAAAAAAGAAAAAAGAAAAAAGAAAAAAGAAAAAAGAAAAAAGAAAAAAAAAAGAAAAACGAAAAACAAGGAGAGGAGAGGAGAGGAGAGGAGAGGAGAGGAGAGGAGAGGAGAGGAGAGGAGAGGAGAGGAGAGGAGAGGAGAGGAAAATATTTTGCCCTTGACAATTAAAGGTACCCCCAACATAATTACTGCAAGTGAAGACTGAATGTATTGCTAAAGATCATAACTTCATGCACTTTGCAAAAAAATCAATCCAGAAAGTGTAACTTACTGACAGCTAACAGTTATGCATACAGAAATGACATATCTTTAATAACACTTTCGGTAATTTTTCAGAGGCTAATAAAAGTTCAAATGTGTATTTGAACAAATAGACCTCATATTCCTTATAAAAAGAATTCCTGTGCCTCTAAGTCCGCATCCACTCTGTGGATATGGAAGAGCATATTTTCTTAGGTTTCGTATACTGGAATCCAAGAACCTCAGAGAAACCCATAAATCATTTGGGAGAAACTAAGCTCTAGGCAGAGGCAAATTATTTAACAGTATTTCAGAAAGATAAAGATGAGGACATTATTGAAAATGACACATACAGTAACTAGGGTCTTCCATAAACATAGAGAGAAACATCTGTGGTTGAGTCTGAGAAATAATATATATCTTAATGGATGAATGCAGGATAAAATGAAGCCAAAATTAAAAAGTTCATGGCTTCAAATAGTCTGGATATAAGGACTCACACGGGTGTGTCTATAAAAGAAACTAAATGGAAGAGCAGTAACAGCACCCAGAAACAGAATAGGAAGACTGTCTTTGGCAGCACTGATTTATGGACAAGTAGGGAAAGTAATTAAACCAACGAAATTCAATTAGGATGCTAATTAAAAGGCAGATGGAGAAGGCAAGCCTGTTTAAACATACAGAACTTTTCTTAAATCTCTGTTCCACCAGAAAAAAACCCTGATAGCACCATCATGTTTATTTCTAACTGAAGAGATCTTTGAGATCCCAGTGTTTATGTAGAGGTTTGAGTTCTTTTCCTATGTTGATAGTTTTTGATCAATTTATTTTGGTATTGGGCCTAAATATACATATTTGATTTCACACTGCATGCACCATATAGGAACTAGACTGCTCATGTCAACCCAGTAGGGCTAAATAGATATTGAAAGCAAAATGTATTAAATTTTATTTATGAAGATGGCTGTGCCATTATTGTTTGGAAATAAATCAGTACTGTTTGCTCTCTCATATCCAGTTTTCCTACAGTGACAGCTAGATGTTACATTTTATTATTCTTGTGATTTGCTATTCTTGTAATATAACTCTAAAGCTGTATTTTTACATGCCAGATGAGAGTGGATTATCAGAGGAATAACAATCAGCATCACTGGTTTTGTAAGACTGATCACTACCACTTTCTCAACCTGCGGAAAACCAAAAAAAACAAAAAACCCTCCCACCAAACAAACAAAAAGCCTCACACAAAACCCCCAAAACAAACAAGAAAAAAAAACCTGCATATCAAACCAAAACTCAAATAAACTACCAGGCAAAAAAAACCCAAATCCAACAGCATTTTAAGCCATCCTGAAACACAGGAGATGTCATTCAGGAAGTACTGACTCCATCTGTCTTAATTATAGAAGCTTAAATAAGATAAACTGCATCTTGGGTACCTAGATAAAAAAGGAGAACAAAGAAATACTGGGTCAAAGAAAAATCCTCTGGCTTTAACTCAGTTGTGTTTATACAACTTTCATATTTTAATCTTACTTTACTTTATTCTTTAAGAAGTGCTCAATATTTTATTACATGTGTAAAAGTAATTTAACTTCAGGTGTTCCAAAAGCACACGAAAGCTGTTCAGCAGTACAGAACCACTAAGTAATTCATCACTCTATAAGTATCACCTCCAAGAAAGGGTATACATTTGGATTTACAGGTAACAGTTTAAAATTGATGGAAGGCTGTACTCTTGAGCATAAGGTCCTTTATGTAAACAAGAACATATTCTTACCCTTCCAATGCTTGTGGGTTTACCATCAAAATAAATTCTTGGCACATGAAAATATTTGGAGACTAATTTTATCAAGATTAATTTTATTAAGCCATATTGGAATTGAACTAAAATACCGAGATTCTTTCCTGGTGTATGCTTTGACAAATGTAAAGTACATGATAGTTGCTATCAGTCATTTTACAAATTTACTGTCTTGCGAGATTCATACCTTTTACATATTTACAAATCACAAGAAAATTATTATTTTCCTCCATTCCTTTTGATTCTATCTAATCACTTCTTCATAAAAAAAGCCTTTTATTTTTTCAGGTCCTGCTGGGTAAAAAATATTTCCAAAGTATAAAGTTTGGGTCCTGGGTTATTGTTAAAGTTTAATCAAGAATGCATTTTGCTCAGATTCATCAAGGTAGCAGCTGCATACTAGCTGAAAAGTTACAGCATGGGGTACACCTACTACACATGTGGGCATATGAGGCAAGATGAGAGTTTAGTGAGCCTGTTTGGAAATAGGTTCTTGTCTGTCTGTCCTTGAATGACTGTTGGCTGTCTTGTGACTGTTTTTGTCTCTGGAAGATTTTCAAAATCACTCCAATTTTACCATTTTTTAAAACTAATGCATCCTGGCAGAAAGGAACAGCTAGAAAACCATATATAGACTGAATGTGAGAGAAAAGAAGTTTTGCTCTTTTGGATCAGTGACATTTCCACAGTCACTGAGAAATTTGGAAGGATTCAGTCCACTAGTGCCCCAAATATGGAACCATTTTGGTAGCTGAAGGTATGCATATTCTATTTTATTACAAAGGGCTTCAAAAATTCTCAACAGCATAAATCTCAGGTAGCTGTTTTTCTTTAAGGCTACAGAAAGAAAAAAGCCTTTAGTCAAAATTTCTTCATTGACCTGAACATCAGTGATATTTTAATGTCGCTACTAAAAGATCTTGCTACTATATTGAATAAAGGAGGTAAGAAAAGACTTATTGAGATAAGTGTCCATACTGGCTACCTGTATGTCCCAGATAGCTATTTACAGACAGCTCTGAAAGGCTCATGCAGCTCTTGTCTCAGTCAAATGCATGCCTTACAGACTGTTTAAGAAGTTGTTTTTCTATTTTTTTTTCTTTTTTGTTAACAGAGTGTTTTTGAGCAGTGTGACATTGACATTAATAGTGAATTTATATTGGTGCAGTTGCAAGGGTTTTTTTAAATGCACTACTCCACAAACCTAGGACACCATCATCCTTTTATTAAAAAGTCTTCCTTTCATGCTAAAACCCCATTATGTTCTTGCATAAATCTTTTGGTGTAATAACAGTGGTTATCTTTTCATTGGCTTTGAGCCCTTAATTTCACTAATAGATATTAATAGTACTGTAATATCGTTTCCCTCTACGTGGAATGCAACTGAAAGCATAATGTATTGGTGACTTAGCAGTGTGTTCAATAGAGCTGTAACAAAATCTGTCATCTCAGTGTGCAGCCAAGATACTTTGTATTACCAATGTAAGAAGAAAAGAGGCAGGGGCAGTTGCCGTGTTGTGAGAGCATGGAAGTTGTGTGTCTTGTTTCAGACAGTTTACTGTTTTTCAAATGTCATCTCAAAGATGTGATATGTAGAGCATTTTCAGGTAGTTCATGCAATGTTATCTCACTAACCGGTGCTGGCATCATGCTTCCTGGATTTCAGCTGCTGAACCTCTTCTTCAGATAGCTTAAAGAACACAGCAAACTTTCTTAGTATTCCTTTTTCATGTTAAAAATTGCTTAATCAGTTTAAAGATGTGAATAGGAAAAGGAGAGTCTATCAAGCAGTCTCCCTTTTGGGATGTGAACTGTCAAAAAACCACTTTGCAGTTCATCACTACCATTTTTACAGCCGAAGAACTTTTACGTTCTTACATAAAGTTCTTGGGTGTAGCATATGTATTTTGGTGTGTTCTTTAGGAAATGATCAATTTCACCATAATTGAAACGTTTAAAATGCTTATATCTCACTTAGTAGAGAAGGTTCAGAGAAGGTTGTTGGTAAAATGCTTGAAGAAATAAATCACTTGATTCACGGTGGAATACCCATAAGTCTTGCTGAAACGGATGAATGATTCACCCCAATACACACCGTTTTGGTCAGATTATGAGTATGCTTTGGGAAGAGTTCTCATTGATTTCTAATCCTGTAGTGAAAGTAAAGGTTTACCCAGATAAAGCATCAACTATTATTCTTTAGAGCAAGGAACTTCTGTACCCCTGTTCTGCTAGTGGTTATGCTGTTTATTTTTAAAGTCAACATGCAGGAGCTTAGCTGGCAATACTCAATATGGCTGCAGCTTTTCAGCCACTGAACACTAATCACAGCACATTTTCAGTCTAAGTGGTTTTTCTTCTTTTGATTTTGTGTGGTCACTATGTCTGCTAGAGTACTATTATCCTCAAATTCAAATATCTGTAAAATGCAATTTTTCCTTATGGCAAGGAGTTGGAACAGTGCACCTAAATTCAGTTTTCCCCAGTGTTCTGGTGCTTTCAGGCCAGGATGAAGTACAACTTCATCCATTTACAAGTAAACAGAACCAAAATACTGGAAGTTAGCTGTTTCAGTTATTTCTATTAAAATGAAGAGTGAACCTTATAATGATACCATGGGTTTTAAAATAATGTTCAGGGCTAGAAGAGGGGTGTTTTTCTTCCTTATTTGTGACTAAGTGTATTTCAGTGGAGAATAATGCTTTTTAGACTATTTTACATCTTAATACAGTTTAAAACATATGACTATGGAATTAAATGTTTAGCAGGGATGAAATAAAAGCAATGTAGTTGTATCTGTTGTGATTTAGCACCAAGCACATTGCCTGTAAATCAATTAAATGAGGATAGTCACCCAATTGAGAGCTCTGAATAACTCTCTTTCTATACTAGATGATATGCTACATGCCAGAAGGGAATGGGATTTGGCACAGTAAGGGAGAGGACATAGAAATAAAAGCTTGGCATCCAGATGCTGTCACAGTGAATCTGGTAGCTGGACCTGACTTTGTAACCAAAAGTCCTAGCAAGTCCTGACTTTGTAACCAGAATTTTTATACTTTTCAGCAAACCAAGCAGAAAAAGCCTTAGTCCAGATTCTTTTACTTTGTGTTTGATCTTTTTAATCCAGATGTGTTTATTTCTGGTTTTGGATTGTTTTCAATGTAGCAGCTAGACAGCTTAGATAAAATCCAACCCATCTGTTAAATCTCTGTCTAATACACCACAGATTATAAAGCAACTAGCAGTAATTTAGAAAAACACAGGTCTGGCCCTGACATGCTAATCTCTACAGGTTTAGGTGAATGTAGGTTTTAGGTTTTTATTGAAAACTTGAGAGAAAAAACACACATACTGCTCATAATCTTCATCTATTATTTAAAGTCTTTTTTTACTGAATCAGCTTACACATATGGATTTTAAGGTTCCACAGGTTATTTTATTTTAATTTAACTTCATGTTATTCATTTGTTTTCCTGCCTAGTTCCCTGAGGAAACAAGACCTATGAAATTGTGTCATCTGCTTTTGTGTCTCACTTTTGGAACTCTTGGCCATGACTAGCCGAATCTGACATAAGGCAAAGGGCTCAGTGGTGCGAGGTTTCTAAGGTCCGTAGAGAGAGAAATGCAACTGTGTGCACAGTGATAGATAGGTAGGTAGGGAAGCAGGTGGGAGTAAGGATTAAAATGACAAGCATCCTTTGGAAACTACTCTTTGCTGGTTTCTCTGGCTAGAAGTCAACCTGTTTCTTGGCATTTCAAATTCTGAAGTTTGCAGTGTGTCTGTGGTTCAAATGTAGCATCCCAAAGGAAATTAAACTGAAAGAATAACTTTATGTTTTTGTCAATTCAAATTAACTGATGTTACACTTTTAATTAATTACATTATATAGCCTCTTTTTATTCACTGATGTCACTACAGTTTCCACATTAAAAGTAATGTGAGAAAATCCTGGCATGCAAGTCAAACTCTTTTGTCTCATAAGTGAACAAAACAATGGTTAGAATTACGTGATACTATTGTACACTTCTGAAACTTCCATCTCAAAACACTGCAGTGCTCAGGTGGAAATGAAGTCTCTTCACTTACAATGTCCTTACCAGCCCATTTCATTACCCGTTTCTATTATTTTAGCCAAGTTTCATAAAATCAGTTCACATAAAACTAACAATAAAATATATTTAAGTTTTGTATGATTTCTTGTATAAAAATGTCATAAAAAAGACCCTAGGTGGGTTGGAAACAGGAAGGTGGGTGAGGACTGGAAGTTATTTATATGGTAATTTTCCTTTATCAGAAGTGTATTTTAATGTAATGAACATTTGTAAACAGTGACTTGAGAACTGTACAGAGATATTGAATTGTACAAAGAAGCATGCCCCAAATTATCCTAAATCATACCCGGAGTAGAACTGAGGACCACAGAGACAAACTGATTGGATTTTGTGTAACTTAGGGCACAATTTAATCTATTTTTCTCTAGCAGGACTATTCATTATCAACACAATTTGGACTTGCTGACTACATCTGATAAACAGATAGATACATAATCCCTAAGAAAATCGCTATATTCTCTGGATCACAACTGAGCTACAGTGGTGCAGCAAAATAGAATATACCACAATGTGCAAAAGCTTTTCACGCAAGTGATAGAAATGTGTGAGGCATAAAAAAAACATTCTGACCAAACAAACAGGGTCATACAGCCCCTAGACTTCCAGTTGCAACCAGGGTGAGATTCTGGGTTACAGTCGGATCCAAGCGGGGAGAGGAAAAGGAAGATGTTTATGTTGTATTAAATGTTTGGTGGCACGTAATCACAATGTTGCAATACTAGTGTATTGAGGAACTCTGTGCCATCTCAAAGTATTTGCAGGTCTAGGAAACTGTCAGATATCAGAAATGTTTCCCACATGTTGAATTCAGAGTGACACTGCTTTGTATCAAATTCAATGCCAACAGTGTTCTAAAGGACACTTGTGCCTGAGTTAATTTGCTGACAAAGTTTAACTGAAAATCTTTTGATCAATGTTATTGAACTAACTTGGCATCTGAAATGAGTGCTTTGTATCTTGCAGTGGTATGTGAGAAAATAAAATTTTGTAGCATGAAATAGACATTCCAGAAGAAAACTGTGCATTGTAAAGTGTTGCTTCCAGCAGTACAAATAGCACAATATAAACTCAGAAGTGCATTCCTCTGCTGTGTTAAACAGAGTTTGAGCTCACCAAATGCACCTCAGCTTCAGCTTGCTAAGGATTGCCTGTCTTGCACAGCTGCAACTGGCAAGTGTGTATGTACCAGCACCCACAAGCAATGCTGCTGCCTTAGGAGGCCAACATGATACTGTTTTTCAAGTGAATGACACGTTCTGTTACATGGTACTCTGTGACAATTTCTATCGTGAATAACATCTGCATCAGTTTCCCTCAGTAAGAAAGGTGGAAAAAATGGGGAAAAAAATGCCTCTGGGTCCTTAAAAGTTGTTAACTCTTTACCCTAATTGTGAATGAATTTAATCAATGGGAAGGCATCATGATGACAATAGAGACTTTGTGTGATGACAGACAGGGGAGTATCAGTTTTAGTATCATGAATATGATGCCTGCTTCTGTGTGCATATGTATTTTGGTGGGTTATTTTCCACTCAGATGGTCATAAAGAAGATATACAGGCATGGTATGGGGAAAAAAAAAATTTAGCTTAATTGAACAGAAACGGTCCTCTAACCTAAAACAGAGGAAGATTTGTGAAACCTAAAGAAACTGACAACACAATGTCAGTGTGGGCATGTGTGGAGGGTGGACTTCATCCATCCTAACCCTAGCCTGGAAAGTACATGGCAAAATAAAGCAGAAGCACTGAGCTGTCAGGTGTAATCTAGGTTAAATCCAGACATGGTGCAGAGATGTTACAGTTCTGAAGCACTGCTGAGACTTGGGGATTATTAGTTCAGATGTAATTCTTGAGTTAATGTGCATTTCCTGACTCTAGATCTGATCTGACCTGGCATTGCTTTGATCAGTGTGGACTTGCTGATTTGAGCTTCTGCAAGATCAAGCACTAAGCATACAGCAAGTGGTCCTTCACTTGGCTTGCTAAATAGTCAAGGGCATCAATACCAATGCGTCTTTGCATTAAAAAATGGCACAAAAGAGCAAGCATAGGTAAGATGGTTTACATATAAAACTCACTAGTTTAAAATCTTTTCTCAAAGGAGTGTGCAGTTTTTGGCCAACACTCACACTTTTTATTTTACAAAAATTGTTACTCTGCCTCCACACTCCAACTGTCATCCACAGCATTTTCAGGGAAAACTTTTAGAAAAGTTTAAGAGCTTTCCTGGTGACTGCAATGCATAATAGCTAAAATTCAGGTAAAAATAATCCAGAGGCGCCAGTGAAGACACTCCTGGAGAAGGGTCATGGATTGTTTTCTCAAGAAGAAACAGAAAAACAGATCAGTCATTTCAAAGGTGTGTACTCTGGAGTCTGGGTGAACAGCCTCAGAAAGATCATTCTTCATTTTAGGCAGAAACATAGCCAGGATCAATTGTTTTGTTGGGTTACTAGGAGATGATATTCAGTAACACGTGACAGGCTTTTTTACCAACACCATTACAAGCAGATTAAAGTACTTGAGGGAAAAGAATGAACTACTGAAGAGGAAGAGCATTCCAACATATACAGCCAAATGTTTTCAATGCATGAAATTCTCATGTTAATTTTTTACTATGAAGACATGCATTTCTTAGTTCTGAGTAGGATTCTTGTTTTGTGGAATATTTGAAGGTACTAATGCAACTGTGCAGCTCTTAATAAATTACCAATTTTACAAATTTTGACAGAAATTAACAAAGAAAGACAAGCCTTGTCTGCTTAGAAAGCTTAGGAAAAAGAATTTTAAGTTCAGAATTTGCAAGCTTTTACATTTATAAATAAACATGACTACCTTCTAAAAAAAAAGTATAAAAATATTTATGATTTCAGTAGAGGTTGCTTCATATTCTAACTAATCAAATTGGGAATAGAGTTCCTTTAAATTCTATTTCAATACTTACAAATTTAAAAAAAAGGAAACTAAGATATATATGAAAGGTTGTCTCATTCAAGTGGAGTTACTGTCATATAACAACCATTACTGTGATATAATATTGAAAATAACAGTCTACAATTAGAAAAAAAATTTTATTCTTGTTCTACAAAATATTTTAAATAAATCCTGAAAAGGTACACAAAAATATTGTCCTGTTCATCTCTCACTTTCTCCTTGCTTCACATGCTTTCTATTTTTCCAGCAATGAAGATTTTCCCTTTATTGCTCTAGCAGCTTGGTGTCAGAGACTGGAATAATTCATGCCTCAAACATTGATACAAAAGTTTTGGTCATTGTAGCAGAACTGTATGAAAAAAACCACCCCTCCCTAAAGATGCCTGACTGGAACTTTGGACTGAGAGTTAAGATGCTGAGATTAGATTAAGGGAAACCCCTGATTCAATCATCTCAAGTCTGGGGAGAAGTAAACAAGGCCAGAAGAAAAGAATGGGAAATAACCCAGCATCTGTGCTGAGAATCTTCCCTGGCTGGGAGTGGGGGAGGCCATAGCCCACAGACCCATTTGCTGGGAGCAGGTTTGCACAGATTTCCCCCCCAATTGAGTGAGGGTGAGCAGGTTTGGGTGTGTCGCAACCTCTGCTCAGAGGCAGCGAACCCATCCTCCCTCACACAAACTGGCTATGGAATCCCCAACCCCAGGAGGGCCACAGCCACAGGACATTCACGTGAGAAGCAGCTGAGGAGGTGTCTTAATCCATCACAGACCCCCGAAGTGCCCCCCAGAGTCATTCCTGAGGCCTTGCATGACAGGACTGCATGTGATGCAAAGGGATGCAACAGATCCAGAGTCTGCTGCAAAAGACAATGGTAAACTTGCCCCCTCTCAGGAGATGGATTTTCCTGCCTAGCCTGAACGCATATTATCCATGGAATTCTACATTTCTTGAGGGACCTTCACCACCACAAAGACCAGACGGAGATGATCAACAGAACATTGATTGGGATCCATGGAGCGGTGATATTTTCTTTAATCTGTCTCTTTCTGTCCCCCCACCTCTCCTGTTTCTTTCTCTTGCTTTTTTTCTCTCTCTCTCATATCTACTATCAGATAAAATCCATACTGTTGACACTGGCATACGGTCTCATTTGCACCTTAATTCAGGCAGAGAAATTTCTAAATCATGTTAATAATCAGACTGTAACACTTGGCCTCTGCTCACAGCAATCAGCAGAAGCCCTCTTGCCTCTCTGACCCGGATCTGTGTTCTAGTCAAGGACATTGTTGGATTTGACAGACTGTTCTGTGTGAAACACAAGCTGTGCGACTTACTAGCTAAGACTATTCTGAGAATGCCTTAAGTAAAGCTGGGCCATGAAGAGCTCTGGGGTTTGTAAAGACTGAAAGTAGAAGATGCCTCTTTAGAGACCAGTGCATACATATCACACAGCTTCTGGTTTCAGATGTGAACCTGTTATTGAAATATTCTGAATCAGTTTGCCCAGCTCCTAGATAGTACTATGTTAATGAATAAAAGAAGTGATATTTATGAAGTCTTTAAAATTGACAGAGGTGATTTTCACTTGTGGCAGTCTTTGGCAGCAAATACAAACACAATACAGATGGCTGTGTTCCACCAGGCACAAATGTTGATAGAAAACTGTACAGTATATAGTTCTCTATTTTTCTGTCACAGGTTGTATTCGGAAGACCATTTTACCAGTATCAAAAGAAAAAAGCTGCAGGATAAAAAATTCTGGAACTTTTACAATTCAAATCCAGAAATGTTTGTGCAAATCTAACCCTTCCTTGGTCTAGGCACATCAGAAGATTGACTATTCTGTGAAGAGGTTTTGTGACCAAAACCCTGAGGGTGTATTTCCATAAGATGACTTGGCTAAATTAGCAACTCTTCTCCGCTGAGAGATACTTTCCTGTTTCCTTCTCTCCTACCTGCCTACCTTACCTTACCCTCTCTGTAGCACTTATCTGATCACATAATAATTTGATTCAGCTCCCCAAAATAACAGAATACTGATTTGGCAAGCAAGAAAGAAAATGAAGCACTCGTTGTTGGGCTGGTTGTTTTAGCTCATGGAATGATCACCAGAGTAACAGAGACAATCTCCTCCCATGACCCCCCCAACTCACTGGAGAACCCACCAGCTTTCTTCTGGTGAAAACTAGCTGTGCTCTCATATTTGTTATTGCATATATCATCAGTTGTTGTCCTCTACTTATATCAGCACTGAATTAGTTTTCCCTTCTTTCTCAGCTGATATTGTGGCACATAATTCTTCTCTCACACACTTTGTTCTTCATTTATTTAACATACTGCTGTCCCAGCAAATCCTTGTCAGTACTTTCCTTATGTTTTGTTTTCAACCATTTTATATCTTGATATTATTTAAAACATTAATATTTAGTCTGAAGTGATGGCAAAATGTGTCTGAGTATATTTTATTAATAAATCCATTGAAGGTTTACAAAATTTCCGGCTATAACACAGGTTTAGATTAATATTAAATAAATCAAAGGCTGATCTGATTCACTTTTAAAGAAGATAACTGCTGAACTGATGGAAAAGCTTGCATTAGAAATTTTGCAAAGCTTTGGGGAAGAAATAAAAAGGGTAAAATATGACAAAACTTGCTGTTATGATACCAAGCAGACTTCAGCAACAGCTGAGCGATGGATTACTGAGACTTCCAAAGACTCCAGCTTTGGTTTCCTCATTTAACTAGCCAATATTCACCCCATAACGTCTAGAAAATAACATCTAATTTATTCTAAGGCTCTGAACATGTTTTTTGACTTTTGATATGGGAGAATTTTCTTTTTGAAAGACAGGCATCGGTTGTTTGTGCCTGACAGAGGTGAACAGGAATTCCCAAGTGTACGGTGAATGACGCTGTTGGCAGTGCAGCTGGTGAGCAGCAGTGAGATAACACCAAATGGGCCCCAGCACATTCCCAGCTTTCTGTTTGCCAGGACAAAGGTCACCCTAGGTGCCACAACTTGCAGTCCACCATCCCATCCCCATGAAGCCCTGGGAGGGGTTGGCACACAGACAGGACCTATCACAGGAGAATAAAGCTTCTCTCAGCTGAGAGTGAGGAACCTTGTAATGTACAACCAGTTGCCTGTTGCTGATAGGTAAAACCTTGCAAAATGAAGGCCTTGTTACCCCTGTAAAATCATAGTTCACTTCTGTTACTTTGGCTAAGTAAAAAGGCCTCTGGGAACCAGTTCAGCTAACCTAGAAGTAGAGAAAACAAGTTACATAACTTTCACATGATCACCTCGTGGCTTATGGTGACTGGTCGAATTATTGTTTGTTGCGTTTCAATGGTATGTATTCTGATAATGGCTAACTGCTTAAAAAAGGCTTGATTTTTGTAATAAAGCCTGCTGTCCTTCGCACCTGCCTGGAAACTCTGTATCTGTCCATCGACACAGTTGCCCAAGAGCTGTCAGACTCTCCTAATGTTGCCTGGATTGTAGGCACAGTCAGATTCGCCTTTCTTCATCTCTTGCTTACTGTGGGCAGGGACCTGTAAAACACTGCCAAAGTGTTTTGGAGAGCTGACTTTAAGCGGATGATATCAGCAGGTCTCCTAAGTGCTTTGGGTATGTAATCTGCCTCTGTCTCCATTTTTTCTGGTGAGAGGGGAAGCACAGTCCAGCACTGTAAGTGATTGAAAAAACCCCGTGTAGATAAAAACTAGGAAACCACAGACCCACATAAATGTTTATGCTCTTGTTAATCAATATATGATACTATAGAGCAACAAAAGCTGTGAAATCTAGCAGACTTCATTTGTTTAAAATCCCACATGTGAAAGAAAACCCCATATATTATTTTCAAAAACAACATTCAAGAAACGAAGGAATAGCCAATTTGGTGGTGTTTGCAACCTGAGAAAGCAATACATGGACCACAAGCTGACACTGGTCTTGCAGAAATACCTCCAATTTTAACCCTTTGCGGAATATACCTGGTTTTGCCTTAGCTGCTTAAATATGCAGGAATTTTTAACAGAGTTGCACAGATGTGTTTCACTTGTGGGTGAGAAAGCAGAGGTATAAGTTTTTTCTTAGCGTTAAAAATCCTGAAAGCAATTGTGTATTCAGTTTTCCTAGTAACAAAAATAAGTTCTCGTCACACATAGGGAATGGAGAGCTACTCTGCTGTAGAAAACTGCATTGTGACAAACTAAAAACAATTCTTTGAGCTGAATCATTGACCAAATGCATTTCTTTAAGCTTTGTGAATAACTAAGCTTGCAGCTCATTAGCCAAACCAAGCCCAACAATAATTCTAAAATACATTTCTGATTTACTTAAATTTTTTCAATATATTTATGTGACATCAAGCAAAACATTTACAGATAATCAAAATTTTAAAAAACAAAGTTCGATTGCAGAGATTGTTGCAGTGTGTGTTATGTATGTATATATACTCTAGAAGCTAAGTAAATACTCAACTTTCCATTTAAGTTTTTGCATATTTTAGCTCTGACATGTTACCTTAGTAGTCTTATTTGTCAGAGTTGGGTTTTGTGTACAAATATCTTGTAGCTCTGACCATTCATTCTTGAATTATATTTCATTTCATTCTGGGGGTATCTCTTTCTGAGCATGTTGGCACTGTCTTGCTTTCATGCTGACGGATTAGGATGTTCAACATTTTTAAGTGAAGTTTTCTCATACCTAGAGATCTCACTTCTTTATATTTGGCAATACATTTCTATGCACCAAACCATTCCCATTATCACATTAAAGCAGGTTAAACAGTGGCAATTACCTATTAAAACAGAACTGTATGGGTGAATATTAATTTGGCATTTAACTTACATTGAGATCCTTTGTTTTCATGTTTCTTAAATATTTTATGTAATTTTTTGTCTGCACACTACCTTTGGAGATTCCATTTTCCTCTTATTGCCTACATGCTATAAGAATTCAGATTAAAAGAAAATTATGTATAAAAAGCTGGAACAGCCTATGTGCTAGTACAGCAAGATGATGGATAACATTTATTAAGCAGACTATATGCATCAACTCAATATCAGAAGACTCATTCTGATGGACCAGAAATCTCTCTTCCCTTTTATATACTAAAACTTTTCTGAACTTCTGCCTCTGGTACTTCTTTCTGCAATTTCTTTGTGGGTGGTTATTCAGTTTTGTTTGCTTTTTGTTGTTCTCCTTTATACTTACAAATCTGCCCAGCTCAGAATCATCCACAGATTTCATTGAAACAGATTTCTTCATCCAGATTTCTTTAACATCTTCATTAATGCTCTGCAAGGGGATTAAGCTGTTTCAATCAAATCTGTGAATAAAGCATTCTGGCTTTACTGTGTTTTCTGGCCATCACAAATGTGGTGAGGGATCAACCATTTGGTGCAGTCAGAATAATAGATTAAAAAGCAAAGCCTATATCTCTCATGACTGAGTAAATTATACAAAAATTAAAATAAAAAAGATTATTAAAATTGCTTTCAAACAAGTACGGAGGATCAGCTGCCGCAAAGGAATAGGCCAAAAACACACCACGGGGAAAACAAAGAATTCTGAATAGCAGAGTTAGTTCTAGAGAAATGTCTCTTCCCTCTCATATGGAGACACTGTAGCCTCTGAAACTCCTCTTTTTTTGTTATCTTAGGGTAAATATTACTGTAGAACATCATGATATCTAGACAAAAATGTCATTAATCTCCGCACTGTCATATCTAGAGTTCCTAGTTCCTATCTACAGTTCCTAGAACTGTAAGCCACATTATTCATGACAGTCTACTGAGGTTGGGTCTAAAATGTTTTTTTAATGGAGTAATTTACAAAATCTATTGCAACATGACAGTGATCTCGGCCAATATATCCAAAAAGACACTCACCAAATCAACAAACCCTCTTAAACAGCTTATCTAGTTTATCATGAGTTGACATAGTGATTGAGAATACAGTATGGCCTACTAACTCCCATAAAGGTATTATTAAGGTGAGTAAAATTTCAGAAGATGAATCTGAGGAAAACATTTTCATTTTAACAACTCAAGTTCATGTACCTACACGAGACAGTTTTATCCAAGTAAACAAATATGATGATGTCTGTAATAATTTCATCTTTGCTCATATTGAAGTCTCTTGATGCAAGGTAAGTGAACAAGTTACAAGATATTAATTCAAAGGCTTTCACTTTGACACTTGAATACAATAATAGTGTTGATTTTGGACTTTACACAGCAGAGCTCAAATGTGTAAGTGACTTGTGTCATATCTCATCTTCTTTAGATATACTAAAACACTCTGAAAGCAATGGATTAAAATGTGTATGTTTGTAAATTAATACAGTTGTAAGAAGATTTCATTGGCTTTAGACAACAGAAATCTGAAAGAAATCAGACCATTAGGAGTGTTTTTTGAGTTTGCCACGAGTAACACTCTCTTCAAAATCTGTCTGAACAACACGCAGAGGTAAATTAATTTTGGTTTAACATGTCTTTTGAAGCCATACACACCTAGTAGAGCAGTGAACTCTTTTTTTTTTTACTGTTATAGCTAACTACAGTAGCATCATCAAGATAAAGATAAATTCAAATCCCAGAGTACAATTACACTAAACTGAAAAACTAGCTTTGATATTTGGCCATACTATTTACTATGGGTACAAATCATGTCCCAAGCATTTATCCCAAGAAAATTGGCATTTTAAACTGGTAAACTGGGGAGACAAAAAAAAATTAAATATGAAGTGCTCTTTTAATTCTACCAAATATAGAGAAAAAACTAAGTCACTGAATTACCTGGTCATAATGATTTAGGTGGTGAAGGGAAATAGTAGCCCAACCCTGCTCTTTGTCCTATTTTGCTTCTCATTCTTACCCACACAGATACATGTCTTGGGTATGGCATATGAAGGCTCCTCTGCACACATTTGGTTTGCTGTCCTTGCAAACCTGTTCATTATCTTCACTTTGCGTGTTCCATTATCTGACTATCTGTGAACAGCTGAAGTATATTAAATTCACAGTCTGATGAACCCTTCATGGCCTTTGTATGACAGAAAGGCATATAATTTTGGGTGCATGTCCCCACAAGAAGGAAAAATTAAAAGTGGGGGGAGGAAATATTAAGACCCAGATGCTTAAATATTCAGTTGTTCCTAATTTTCACTGAAATAATTAAAGTGAGTACAACTCAAAAAAATCGAAACAACACATCTATGAAAGCATGACACTACAATCTTCCAGTTTCCTTATGCTGTAATGCATACTTCCTGCCAAGATTAAAGAGGAGCTCAGCAGTGTTTGGGAGACAGTGGGCAAAACATTACTGCTTATTTTGTTCCCTAGCTTTTTTTCCCCCATGTTATTATTATTATTATTATTATCATTATTATTATTAAACTATTTCACAGCCTGATATATGCAAATATATCATGAGTATATTACCCTGATGATTTGTGCAAATTAGAACGATTGCATATTGTACAGATTGTACATAGTTTTTGCTTTATGCCAGTCACTTTTAATTTCAGTATTATAGCAATGCCCTTCCCTACCCTTCCTTTCCCTTCCCAAACCTTCCCAAACCTTCCCAAATCTTCCCTTCCCAAACCGTCCCTTCCCTTCCCAAACCTTCCCTTCCCAAAACGTCCCTTCCCTTCCAAAACCTTCCCTTCCCAAACCGTCCCTTCCCTTCCCTTC